>RJWJ010019882.1:0-29727 GCA_004363605.1 Indri indri | reverse complement strand
AAAAATATACCTCAGGTTAATCTATTTATAATTTTATATGAAGCCATCAAGTGAGTCATTATATACATGAAAATTGTAAAGTCATTCTAAATATTGTTAGAAATTTATTCAGTTCATTATTTTCAACACATTTATAAATTGTACAATTTCAATCCAGCTACTGCCACATTTAAACTCTTGTGTCTAGTTAATCTTCATTTAAAAATTTCAAAGACATTACTACTGTATTGGCAGCCGTTGCTATTTTATAATAAGATACACTTAACATGCATTAACACCCCTAATGAGAACAGACAGCAGTTACCCTTTTTATCATTTTTTAAACTATTAATTATTTCTGTTTAATTTCTGTTGTGTTGTATACCGGGCACTTTATATGGTAACATGTTCAAACTCAGAATGAATATTTGCAGCTCATTTATAGCAAGATTGTAAGTGGAATTCTGCTGCCATTTTAATCAACTCATTTGGGATGCATCTAAATTCTTCATTATTGATGGATGTTTTTATAAAAATCCTCTAGTAACACTGTACTTTACAAATTGAGAAGTGACATAACATACTTATTAGTAATCAAAGAGTTGAAATATCTTCTGCTATAGTTTAAAAGTGAAGGTGTCCATGCCTTAATTAAAGTATTGGACACATAAAATATGAGGTAGTTCTTAGCTGCTAACTTTGTTATGATAAAAGATCAAACTATTTTATTTTTCAACTCTTGTTTTGATAAAATATCTATCAATAATTTTTAAAAATTCATTTAATTGTTCACAGAAACTATTTTAAACATATTTATAACAAAACCACTCTATGACTAATAATAGTTAATGTTTATGGAGTGCTTACTAACTGGGTTAAATTCTTCACTAATATTTAACAACCATCATAATTTTTATTTCAGAAAGAGATACAAGTAAATGACTAACGACATGTCGTAAATAAAATCTCAAGAATTGTTTTGGATTGGGAAAACTTGTATATAAATTATTCCAAAAAGATCAATCCTTGTAAACTAGTCTTTAAAATGTCTGCAGAGAATTACCTAATACTTGAAATGGCCAATTTGAATTTATTCGCTCATTTCACATTTATTCATTGTATGACAATGTGCCAGGCATAGTCCTAAGCACTGATGATATAATGGTGAATAAAACCTACATTCCTGCCATCATGTGACTTGCATTTGGGCAGAAGGTATTACAGATACTAAACAGATCCACAAGTAAATAAATAACATATTAAGATGATAAGGCTTTGAAAAGTTTAAAATCAGGAGAGAAAGTCCTAGAAGAATGATTACTTGTGATTTTTGGAAGATCTCATAAATCTCACAAATACAAATTTAGCATCTCCTCACAACCTATGAAGAAGAGTCTTTGAGAACTAGCAAAACATCTGAAAATTAAGTAAAACAGGTTGAAAAGAAAGTTATTTATTCCTTTCGAGATAATGTTGGTATCTACTGAGAATGGAGGATTTTGAAGGTTTTTAGGGGAAATAGATTAAAAAATTTTCTTCAAAATTTTTACTTAAATTGGACTTTTAAGTGCTGACCAATATCTGAATTCTCAGCACTCTTTAATAATTATTTTTTTTCAAATGAATTAATGAAAAAAGTAGCCACTCTGTCATGAAGATACCATGTGTTCTAGAATTTTTGTTAAGCCCTATATAAAGATTATTTCATTAATTCTTATAATATTCTTGTAAGATAGATATTATTGTCTCTATTATACAAAGGAGAAAATTTAAATTATAAGCAGCAAAGTCACTTTCTTGACATATGTAAATATGTGGCTGACCTGAGATTTAAATGCCTCTTGTGTCAGATCTCAAATATTACACTGTACTATCAACCTTGTGTCATTATATTAGTCCTAATTCTTTTATTAATGAATTAGCAAACATTTAAGTTCATTTTAAAAAGTAAGTTTTTTTTGGCCAGTGCTAGAAAACTATAATATTGAAACTTCAGCTTAAAGTTCATACATGCTAAGATGAAGCTTGAAAGGAAAAAAGGAGATTACTACAAAACTAAAACAAGAAAAACATACTTAAATACAAAATTTAAATACTAAAATCTCTCAAGAAAGCAAAAGGTAAAAAGAAATTGGTGAAAAACTATTAACATTGGGAGAAGGACAGGCCCAAGAACCAAATCCAGATGGTGAAATGATCATACCTTGAAAACTCAGAAATTAGCAGGTGTTGAAGAAATGAGCAATGAAGAAAAGACATGGGAATATAATCATAATCAATGTGATATATATTTATTATATCACCACTTGTGTATTATCTAGTGATGATAAATAAAATAATGAAATATATACAAATAACCATATAACTAAAAAATCATGTTCTGCCCGGCCTCATACAGTGTGAGGCATGTGCTGCCAATATGTCAGGCAAGTGACAGGCCTCCATGACAACTCAAGTGGAAGGCTGATGAAATGCCAAGTTTTGTACTGGAAAGAGTTAATGTGGCCTCCAGCTGAGGTTCATAACATACTTTCAGGCTATAATTTTTATATTGTTCACGGTACACTTTGTCAAAAAGACAGCATAGTTTACCAGAAAATGCATTTAACCAGGAGTAAAGAAATCAGAATTCTAGTGCTGTACTTGCCCTTGCCTAGCTTAAGGTACATGAATAGCTGCTTGAGCAATGTATAAAATGAGAGTGTCAACTACATAGCCTTGGGAACAAATTCATGATTGAAATATACACTTATGCATGTGTGTCTGTGTGTCTGTATGTATGCATATTCATTTTATTAAAAATTGAAAAGAGTTAATATATTAAATGCAAAGTAATTTTTCTTCCAATGTGGAAAATAAGTTCCTATAAGGAATTATACTTAGCGAATGCACTTGGTTATAATTCTATTGCACCTTGTAAAAGGATTTCATTTAAATCATGATGAAAGCTTCTGAAGAATGTTGAAGAAATTAAATGAATATAGACCAGAAACTCCTGAAAAAGCTTATTAAGAGGCTTAGGTGCTAAAGGAAATAGGAATATAATTGAAGAACTCCTAATGTACATTTTATGAGCACATTTGTTCCTGCAGAGGTTCATAAAACAGAAAAGTAGCCAACACAATTTCTTTATTTCTGCAAAACAGAAAGGATCCAAATACACATTCGGCTATTACTATCTAATTCAATGACCACTGTAGCAAATGTCATAGAAACAATTTAAAAGGATCAAGTGAAACACATTTCACATCTTGATTAAGGCAAATATAAAGTATTTCAAAAAACTCACCCCTTTTTATTTGAAACTCTATTTCTATACTTCTAGCACATGAAGATCACATCACATGACCACTCCCAAAAGTGTTTTTGACTATTTCAAGGTTTGAGGGAAATGTTGAACATTAAATGACAACAGTCATTAAATTAAACATGCATTTTCGATGTATGCCATGTTAATTTAACCTTAGTTTGGAAAAATGTGGAAGATTTTTCCTTTAAAAGCTTTTATTATATAGCATAAAACACCTTGGGTAATATCTTGACCATCAAGTAAATCTTTATGATAATAAAAAAAATGTAAAGAAATTACACAGTGAATCCTCACTTATTATCATAAGTTCTTGGAAACTGCAATTTTAAGTGAAAAGAAATATAAGGAACAAATTGAAACAATGGTTATTCGATTTAAACAAGAGTTAAGTTTCTAGGGCATATTTCTGGCCACAAAAACATCTCCAAACTTCTAAATAAAGACGAAAGCACTTCCAATATTAAACACTGAAATAAATGTGAGCTATATATACATTTAAGAACGATTAATAAAAACAAGTATCTGCCCACTTATTGCAGTCCGGGGTCAGGGTGGCCGGAGCCCATCCCACAGCTCGGGGCCCAGGAGCCACTCCATTGCAGGGCACTTACACCCACACCCACACCCACTCACACAGGGACGGGGAGGAAACTGGAGTCCCCAGAGAAATACACACAGACAGGGGCCTAGCAGGGAACCAATTTTTTTCACCAACATTATAACAAAATGACATTGACTGAAACGAGGTTATTCAACGACTTGCTGCATTATTTTGAAATATTAAAATAATATTCATATAGTTATCAACAAAGTAAACAGTAGGATATTCTTGAAGTTAAAAGACAACCTGGGATACTTCTTTCTTTCAATTTTTTTAAGTCATAGAGAATGGAGATAAAGTATAGAAAAAAGTTCTTGTTAAGAGGAAGCCTTTTTACTATAGTATGTTAAAAAGATTTAATGATTTCCAACCTGAATGAAAGTTGTCATCTAAGAAAACAAGGATTCACACAAAGGAAACAGAAATTCATATCACTGATAAACAGTTTGAAGTCAAATATACATAAAGTTTACTAAATCATATATCAAACATAAATAATGAAGAAATCTGACATTGGCAAAAAAAAACATTTTTAAGCAAAATAAACATTTTAGGTTTATAAAAGATATTGCTAAAAGGTTATGTATTCATTTTCAAATCAAATTGGGCATAGGAAATACATAGTAATTTATGTTCATAACAACTTCTGAACATTTCAGGAAAGAAGTATTAACAGCAAAATAAAGAGTTGACAACTCATTCCTTTCAGCCCTATCTGGAAAAAAAAATGCCTTAAGGTCATTTGGCTGTTTGTTCCACAATGTGAGAGCAAAAGTGACTAAATAAAGATCTAACTGAAGTGGAATTTATCCTTCTATTCCAAATAAAAATAAAAATGAACACCCTGATGGTTATGAATTTTCCAGATAGGCAGTACTGGTCCCATTCTTATCTCTTTCACTGATGCTTCTCCCTTCCCTAAGGACAAGTGTTAACAGAAGGGACATCTAAGTTGCCTTCACCTGGGAGAAATTCCTTTCCTAAGCAAACACGGAAACCTAAAAAATAATCAACTGTAGTAGATCGAATAATGACCCTTCAAAAATGTCCACATCCTAAACCTGAGAACATGTTCCCTTATCTGGAAAAAAGGACTTTTCAGGTGGGATTAAACTAAGGGTCTTGAAATAGGGAACTTATCTTGGAATTTCTGGGTAAAACCAACATAATCTCAAGGTTCCTCATAAGAGTGAGGCAGGAGACATGGAGATGGAGGTTAGAAAGATGCAGGGCCACCAGCCAAGGGATGCGGGCAGATTCTAGAAGCTGGAAAAGGCAAGGGATGGATTTTCCTTGCAGGGATGGGGAATCTGCAGCCTTGGGGCCACATGTGGCCTTCTGGATCCTTGAGTGCAGCCTTTTGACCGAATCCAAATTTTACAGAACAAATTCTTTCAATAAAGGATTCTGTCACGGGGCCACACTTGGGGATCTGGAGGGCCACATGTGGCCTTGAGGCTGCAGGTTCCCGCCCCTGCAGGAGCCTCCAGAAGGAATTCAGCTCCACTCACACATTTTAGATTTCCGACATCAGAACCTAATAAATCTGTGTTATTTTAAGCCATGAAGTCTGTGGTGGTCTGTTCCATCAGGAAACAGAAGCTAATGCAACAATTACGTGGTCAACTAAACCCAAACTGGGTAATCTGGATCGTGGCTCTTCAGACCCACGTTTTCATTTAGTCTATGCCTAAAACATATCTGCCTGATTATCTATGTCATTGAAGAGAACTAAAGGTTAACAGGTAAATTGCAAATAAAATCATTATTTTCATTTCATGATTGAACGAACAAGTGCCTATTGATTATATCTGTGCTTCCAGCCACCGAAGGCTAAAAGACACATTAGCACATCACATCATGAAAACAGCTGGGAAACAGTACTTTCTTTAAAGTCTCCTTTGAATTTAGGGGAAGCCTGTCATAATGCTTTTTAATTATTTGCCTTTGTTGGCTTTATGAAATTAGTATGTTCACATGTGAATTTTTTAATCCATAAAAGCTTGGTGAAAAGTTGTATTTTCAAATGCAATATACAAACCACCAATTGTTAAGCATCGCTTGTTAGGCTTAGCCATTGCCTTAATTATGTTAAAGAGCAGGTAGTACTGACAGGAGATACAAATCTTGTGGTAGCAAAGATAATTTAGCAAAGCACATATTGTTAAAGATTTAAACAACCAAAACAACAATATTGGCTGCATGTTGATATGCTAGACCCTGTACTAGACACAAAGATGAAAAAAACAGGGTCTTTTTTTTTTTTCCTTGCTGTTCACTTGATAGTAGAGGAAGCCCCTGAATGATGAAATAGAACATCTATTAAAGACAGCAATTATTGGAGTTACTCCAAGGAATGCTTATGTGGTAGGTAGAATGCAGAAATTGCAGGAACCATTATTACTAAAAAGCACAGCATTAGAGGAACCGATTCCATCATGAACTTTTCCCTGACCCCTAACCAGAAAGCACCTCTCCTGTTTCTCCAGTGGTGGTATGGCTCCCAGGACACACTGATGACATAAGTTGTAGGAATAGGTGCTGCCATATTGTAGGTTCTTAGACAACAGGGCTTTGTCTAATGAATGCTAAATATTCGGCAGGTTAAGAAACTGGAAATGCATTTTGGGGTGCATTTCATCTGTGTAAGCTTCCTTTGATGCCTATTTTCATCATTCATATTTACCATTAGAAACTATGACAAATGCATCTAGTTCTTGTCAGAAGAATGAATGATTGTGAAAGACTTAATTTTAAGTATTAAAACCATGACAAGAAATGGTTTTCTTAAATTTTGTTATCTTTCTGTCTACATCGAAGAATTAACAACGAATAAATCCTCATAATTTATACACAAATTAGGCATGGACAAATCATACATGATTCCACAAAATCATGATTGCCAAATATTTAAATTATATTAATTATAATTTTTTCTCTCTGAGTCATCTATAAACTCATAATACATTAATAGTAACAGTATTACTTTATAGATCTAAATTACATTTAGGAATATTCCAGCTATTTTATTTATCTACTAAAGTAATGAAAACGTTAGCTCTAGTAATATCAAATTAGTTTTGTAAAGATTCATTCTTTTTTGGATGCTGTTTTAACCAAAAATTTACCTATTCTTTAAAAATAAAACAAAATTTGAAGTAAACTTTTACAAACTATAACTATATGATATTTAAAGAAGAACGATGAAAACAAGCACAGCAGGCTTGCATTAACTAGGCTAATAAATCTATACATGCCAATGGGGATTGTTAACCTTCAAAACACTCCAAAAGTACTCATACATGTTTTCCCCTCTTTCATTGGGATGACACATTCCTATTTACAGGGGTTTAACTAGACTGATTTGTTCTGCTTTCAGACATAAGCAGAAAATGTCAGGTTTTCAATTCAACAGATCGCAAATAAATATCAGCTTGTTTGTGCGCATGTGTGTACGTGCATTACACACACACACACACCCCCCATATCCAGAGTCAATTGGAGGACTTTTTTTTTTTTTTTCCAGATGAACTCTAGAAAACACAGCCTCAGAATGATTGATTCCTCATGCTAATTGCTGTTCTGCAGAGATTGTACTCTTCTTGGTCCAGACAGTTATGACAGAGAGGTGCTACTTCCATAATCAATTTTGCCATGAGGGATGCTGTGCTGGTAGATGATGTGGAAAAATACGGACGAGACATTTCATCCATAATTGATTACAGACCTAATGTATTATTCCAAAACCCACAATTCTAGTCATAGCTCATTCCTATTAAACTATTTTTTTTCCTGTTGCTGCTTTGCTTCTTATAAGAACATTTCCATGAATTTCTAAAGCTGGACTATTAAACTAAGACAAAGATCTCTTACAGCAGTTAGAGCAACTGAATACTCTAGAGTCCACTCATTCCCTTGAAATATCGAATTCCATAAAATACACACAAGTATTTCAGCCTGCATCTGAGGATTCTGAACATTAAACAGAAGATCAAGTTTCACTCTGAACCACATAAGTGATTCTTTTTTCCTTCATCAATACAAACACATTAACCTTTGGAGAGCAATAGGTGAATGAATTATTGCATTTGGGCTGTGAAAAACAGCAAAGAGTTAAACTGGTATTTTTGAGATTTATATATCTATATCATGTACTATTTTACAGTATTTATTAATACTTTTTAGTTATAGCCTACATAAATATTAAATTAATTTATATTACTTAGAACATATAATGTCCCTATTACCTCTAAACAACCTAAAACTTCTAAGATGTTCCTATGCAGGAGTTAACTGCTTTTCTTTTTCATCAGTCAAAGGTGGCTATGAAACCCTTATGCACCAGAAACAGTAAAATTTATTCAGAAAATACTTATGGAAAAAGACCAGTGGTTAATTGACTAAATAAATATTAAATATGCCTAAGTATGTGCTTTTGCATTTTTCCAGAGGAGGTGGCAGTTTTCATTTACTCAACAAATATTTACTAAATGTGCAATACTTTGAAGGCAATGTGCTAGGGACTGAGAATTAAAGAGTTATCCAAATACACTCATCGATTTGGAAACTTATAGGGAATTCAGGCCAGTAATCTCACAATTCCACCATAACAGAATACACAGAAAGAGAATGAGAGTGTTCTATGGTTTCTGAAGGAAGATAAAACTAGATTGATACCTGAATGATGTGCAACAAATAGCCATGTGAAGACAACATATGTTAGTGGATGCGAAAGTGACCGCCAGCAGAGGAAATAGCATATGCAAATATCTGGAGGCGAGAGAGAATGTGGCACATTCGTTGGGTGGAAATAAAAGTATATTAGCTTGGCTGGAATATGCAATGAGCAGGAGACAGTCAAGGAACATAACTCAGACATCAATAAGAACTAGATATTCAGGGGCATGTTAAGAAATTTCGTGTTTTTTCTACTGATGATGAAGACCAATTAAGCATTGTTTATTAGAGGGTGATCACAACAATTATATTGTGGTCACCAACAAGTATCCCGGCAGTGTGGCAAAGGGAATAGAAGAATTCCAACCCAGATAGTACTGAAATTTCTGCTGAAATTTGGTACTATCTGATGGCCCTTCAGCCAGTTACATGGTTGTCAACTCTTTGAAAAAAAGGCACTGCAATAGCTATGTGTAATTAAGACAGTAGGGAGTTATAACTTCCCTGTCACTGTTAGTTCCCATAAAAAGAAAGCAAAAATAAATAAATAAAACCTGCTACTCTTCTTTCATTCTTAACTATGCTCTTCATCTTTTCTAAGTAATCAGTTATAGTCTTTTCCTAATCTTGACCCAAAACAACGCTTTGGAAATTATATTTTATTAAAGGAATATTGACAAAGCAACTAGCATTTCATATTTAAACCTGTATTTTTCATAATGGATAAAATTAAGAAATAGGGATGATGAGAAATGCACTTAAGAGTCTATACAAGTTTGAACATGGTTGTGTGTACAAGTGTGTGTATGTGTATTTATCCATGTATTGATATACCTATCTATTCTCTATAAATTTCAAGGCCATGCCTATGGTATTCACTGTTCAAAGAACTCAAAATATACATAGTTTTATTGCTAAGATGATAAAGAACAATAATTTAAATCATTAGATTTTAATTGTACGTATTGTCATGTGCTTATTAATTTTCTAATTATGAAAGTTGACTTATATTGTTTCTAATAGCTTTTCTGCTTTTGCAAAAAATGAGCTTCTCTTCAATATTAAGTATATTCTAGACTTAGCTGGGCAATAATGAGAGGCTATCTTCCAGTGTATGTGTGTATCTATCTATCTATCTATCTATCTATCTATCTATCTTATGTAACACACACATATATAAAAATTATTAACAAGGAAGTACTGAAAGAAGAAAGTTGGAGCAAAAGTATCTGAATATTTTATACTAGTGACAGTCCCTATCAAAATAGGCTTTAAAAGTCAATAGAACAGCTCCTTGGGTGTCCTGTTATTGATAATACTCAAATTTATAATCAATGACAATTTTGCGACAGGGTATATGTCTTTGGCATTGCTAGTTTGCCATTGCTGTTAATATTTTTAAAGGTTCTTGAATGATGACATAGGATCTTAAAAAAAAATACAAATAGAAGATATATCAACAGCTCCATAACTATAGAGTAGGCTACAATGGTGAACACCAACTCTTGAATAACCTTGCCTAATAAATCTTATGAACTAAAGCAGGAATTCACATTTCTGTCTGACTACATCTGTCTCTCCTCCATTTATTTTATTTGCCATTTATTTCTCTCTCTGCCCATCTATTTATTTATGCTTCATAATTTCCAAAAGAGCTTGATATACTTTATAGACATACATTTAGTTCAACAAGATAAAATGTAAATAGGAGAAGAAAATTGACAAGGAGAAGCAGGTGGTTTTTGTTGCAATGACAACAGTAAAGTCCATCCTATGAGCTTGGATGTTTGAGAACAGCACATCTAAATTCAAAGCCTTATAATCCAATCATATATTTAACAAGTTAGATAGTCATCCTCTTAGGAATTGTATATTTCAAAGATAAAATAATAAAATCTAAGGAAAACATGGTGACTTAAGCCTATAATCCCACCACTTTGGGAGTCTGAGGCTGGAGGATTGCTTGAGGCCAGGAGTTCAAGACAAGCCTGGGCAATACAGCTAGGCCCCATCTCTACCAAAAACAAACAAAAAAAATTAGCGAGGCATGGTGGTACACTTGTAGTCCTAGCTACTCAGGAGGCTGAGGCAGTAGGATGGCTTGAGCCCAGGAGTTCAAGGTTACAGTGAGCTATGATGTTGCCACTACACTCCAGCCTGAGTGACAGAGCAAGACTTTGTCTCTAAAAATTAAATGAATAAATAAAATCTAGGCCACAAATCTCAAATTTCTGACCTTTACTTTACCATTACATTGGTAGTGATTATGTATGTTACAAACCTTTATTTTCAAAAGGTGACATTGACAATCGTCACCGATAAAATCAACAACTTAAAGAAATTGTTCTCAGTTTTCCAACCAGATGGCATTCAACTGTTTTTTTTTTCCAAATAAGGTATGATAAAGTTAGTCAAAACAATCTCTGTCTTTCAGAGTGAAATTATAAATGTACATAAAAGGAAATTTCACCCTCTTTTTATCTTTCTCAATAAGTACATGTCAAGAAGAAACATATTTTTGATACCTAAAAAAAAGTCAAAGATTGTCATGATGTTAATCAGGGACATTGCTGGATGTGATTCTGTACTGTTTATGAAAACAACATAAAATACATATTTTTCTAAATTATTTTTTGAAAATGTGGGATCAAGGATTGTCACTGATAAAAAAATAATATGTCTTCTTTTTACCTTCACCTATCCTCCCTCCCATATACCTCCAATGCCCTACTATGGGGTATTCAACACATTATATTCTAAGAAGCAAATTATTTTGCATACTGCCTTCTTACTACATGCATATGGAACTATTGAATCAGCCCAATCTTGTTCTGCTTTGGATAAGAAAATGATGAGTGCTTTTTTGGTTGCCACGAACCCCCAGGCTGCAGGTCACGTAACCTGAGCATGCCCAGATGAACAAAGTGTGCCTGATTCGTGACCCCAGAGCCAACTGGAACTGAAAAGTTAACCACAAGTAGGACCAAAGTGCTCAGATGAAGGAACAGGGACCGAATTAAGAAGCAAGACTAGGCATCACCTCATGGCATGACCCCGTCAGATTGTGTCTCCTTACCCTATGCCTATGAAACCTGCCCCAGCCACCAAAAGCCTGTGCCATATTACTGGCTTCTGTGCACTTTGAGCAGTGAGCCCATTGCTTGCTCCATATCGCAGAGAAATATGTCAGGCCCTATGGGTGATACAAAAGATGCATGTAAAGATTAGTAAAAGACCATAGTACAAAATAACATTCAGGTAGATTTTCTAAAAGGTGACATGTGACCAATTTTACAGTGCAGGTAGTAAGTACCACTGGAAAAGGAAGGAGAGTTGGAATTTTAATGAGGTGAGGAAGAATGAGTGGGTCTTGGGTAGGTTGAGAAAAACAGGGACGGAAGAAATCAGTGAACAAAAAACTGGAGGAAATAATGATGTATATTTGGGAACCACTGGGGAAATCATCTTAAAATTTTACCCAGAAGAAGTTGGGAAAGTGTTAAAGCATCATGTAAAAGATAAAATAAACATCTGAAAGATAATTTGAATTTTGGAGACAAACTGTAAAGGCAGAAAATATTCAGGAAAAGATTGTCCATTAATGTTGTAAGCAATGTATTTTCATTACCAACACTCACAGAGAAAATATTAAATGTCCTCCATATATCTCCTTTATATTATTAACTGGTCTTTATTATGAGGCAAGTGCTTTTTTTTAAAGTTTATACAAAATATTAAAACTTCCAATCTCACACTAAACCACCCTATTACTCCTAAAGTTATTTAATTGTGCAAATGTGTGTAAGCAAATGACAGATAATTTAGTGAGATGGGAGGATAATTAATAATTTCCATTGAGTCACCTTTATTCTTCTGATTAATATTTAAGTGTTAACTATAAAAAAGGAAAATAGAGCAAATCATCTTCAGGATTTCCACAATCTAGTTATTAGATTGCCAGACAATTGTGACTGTAACTTGCCTTATATTGTTGCAAACAATGTACAACATACATTGAATATCTATTGTGTGCTAGGCTAAATGCATTACCTACATATCTCATTCAAATCTAACAAAGCCCTTTGAAGCAGTTTATTATTGATATTCTTATTTTAGAAATTAGTAAAACTAGATATCAGATAAGTTAATTACTTAAGGTCACTCAACAAGTAGGTGGATCCAATATTTGAGCCCAAGCAAAGTCCCCACTCATCAAGGATGTTATTATAGAATTATTCTACTAAAACAATGCTCTAGGGTCTGCAGAGTTTAGAAAAAGAAAAGAGAAAAATTTTTTCTTGATTGAAACCATCCTCCCAAAACATGTGTTTGAGAATATAAGTGGTAAAGCGTAATTTAATTCTATAAGTTGTTCAACACCATTGGGAAATAAATTAAAATGTAAAATTTTCAAATGCTTATTATAAATACAAGGACATGTATATAAAAAGACTATCAAAATAATGTTATTTAGTTATTTAAAAATGACTTTCATGCCTATAGTGTATATAAGAATTTACATTTTTACTGAATAACAATTGTAGGCAACATCTTCACATGATCAGATCCAAAACTCTATGAAAATCCATTGCCCATGGTAGGGCAACATTACTTTCTAGTAGCTGCTTAATTTTTTGTCAGACTGATTCAAAGTATCAAATGACAGACAGCCCTCTGAAGTACTTTAATCCTAATATTAATAGTTACAGGTCATTTTCTCTGGAATAACAATTTGTCAGTCAATTTGGTTTTCAGTATTGCTAATGTAGGCATTTTCACATTACATAGGTGTTACCTCTTATTGCTATCAAATTTATAAGTGTGACGACTTTTTTTCCTAGCAAGTGTAAGGTAGTATACATTATTTAGTCTCTATTTCCCCCCTTAATCTGTCTTTCACATATAGTATGTTGAAAACTCCATCAAAGAGTTTCCATGGAAATTCCCTTCAGTATAGCAACAGGTACTATTCAAAAACAAGAATCTAATTAAATGGTCCTAGTGATTTGGGATTTATCACTGGGGAAATCAATGTCCCCTGTTATATGCACATTTCAATGATTTTGTAGATACTGCTATGAAGACATAGCAGATAAGCAAATGTTGTCATTTACTCTGCAATCTAACCTCAGGGTACAAACTCTGAGAAAAAAAGTCAGAAGTACACTATTTGTCTGATTTTTCAAAAGAGACGCAGATAATCCTTTTAACTCAAATGAACTTTAACTTTGGATATTGTCTAACTTTTCCATCAGAAAAATAGTTCTCCCACTGCTCAATAAATTTCCTAAAAATGTGCATAGAGACCAGCATCAGATGAAAAGAAACAAGAGCTATAGCTAAAGATGTGTTTGTCCACAGTAGTCTGACGAGGTCAGAGTCACACAGCTTCTCTTATTTATGACTATCAGTCTATGTCGCCTCCAGGCACTTGCTAATGAAACTCCTTGCTCCTGGTAACACATTTCAAGCTGTCAGAATGTGCAACTGAAGGAGCAATAAAATATAAATTTATTTAATGCAAAAAGTAAGCAGCAGGTGATCACCAAACACTCCAAACAAAACATTTTGCTTTGTTTTGTTTTGTGTTTTCTAATGCCTAAATGTTAGTGGATAATTGATAGTCTAAATTTTCAGGAGAAACTTAAAGCGGTATTTTTTGCTAAAAATATGTTTGAACTCTATGCTTGTTTAACATATAGGATGATATGTTATTATAGTTGCAGAAATTCAATCATTACTGTTTCTACCAGATCCCTATTATTTGTTTTACTTTGGTTTTCTAGGTCACAACTTTCTGGGAAGTTTTAAACAAGTCTCAAAAGCATGCCCAACCAAAATCAACAATCAGATCTGAATATCAGAGTAACCCTTATTTTACTTAGATCCCATCTTGTCAATTGTTTTTTCAATGAATTTTGCATGAGGGCTTGTTCACTAAACTGATAAAACAAAGTAATGACATCAAAGGACTATTTTTCAAAAACAGATCTTGGCTACATTGACTGTTTCATGAGTGAATCCTCCCAAACAAACCTAAGTTAGTATATGAAGATATTTTTGGCAATATATTTTAAGCTGCTAGAAACAGCAGTGTAGTGAGATCTAAGATTAAATTACTTCAATCAAATCAAGTCAAGTCTATGAGATGACATTACGAATTCCAAAACAATATCAATGCAAATCCAGGAGGACAGCAGTTGGGCCAGCCAGTTTCCTATAAAATAGTATTAGAATATAAATTACGTTGAAAAATTGGAAAAGCGATCAGAAATAAATGTGATGCTGCTCAATTTAGATAAATGTTGAGAGAGAAAAAATCACTATGCAAATCCTAAGGGTAAATAAATAGAATGATATCTGGCTTATCACTAAAAAGGTTTGAAGTTAATTCATGGGCTTATACAGGATTTTAAATCCTTTCAACTTGCCTTGCTTTTACTCTTTGTTATTATGTAGTAAAAATATAGTGTCAAAAATGTATTTATTCACATCAAGCCTAACTCAGAGGGGCAAAAATATACTGTCTAGTGGAATCGGTTTTCAAACATCTATTGAATATACATGACTTAAGTTTTTCTGTCAATCTTTAAAATGTCTAATAAGAGTGAGTTCCACCATACAGTGTATTTAAAAACTTTTTTTCAGGTAAAAAAGCAATCATTTACCTCATGTAACACAATCCTCCATTTCTTGCAATGTAAGAATGTCGATCTGGGGTCATAAAAATGACCACATTCTTAATTTGTAATAATTTTTTCTTAGTTTACTTGCTATTAGGTTGAATCCTAAGAAACTGCCAATATTAAATCTTCTTTGCCCCCCCAAATCGGCAATTCCATATGGTTCAACATAAAATATTAGCCCCTTCCAATCTTAATCAGAATCTTCCCTAAAGACCCAAGTTTGAAAATAAAAAGAGAGAAAGCAAGCTTTTCTGTAGCTGTCACATGGCATTTACCATTTGTCACCACAGGAATGTTTGCCACAAGGGATTCTACTGCTTTTTAAACAGAGAAAGATCTCTCAAACATTGCTGTTGTGGAGTAAATTGAGTCTGCCCAAAAGGATATGTTGAAGTGCTAACCCCCAGCACCTGGGAATGTGGCCTTATTTGGAACTAGGGTCTTTGCAGATACAGTCAATTAAATTCATATTGGATAAGAGTGGCCCCTAATCTGATGGCTATTGTTATAAGAAGAGAAAACAGAGACAGAGACACACAGGAGAAAGCCATGTGAAGTCAGTACCAGAGACTGCAGTATTTCTCAGATAAGCTAAGGAACTGCCAAGGATTGCTGGCCAACCCTAGCAGGTAGAAGAGAAGTGTAGAAAAGATTCTCTCTCTGAGCCCCTAAGAAGGAATCACCCCCGAGGAAACCTTAATTGTAGACTTCTGCCTTCAAGAACTGGGAGAGAATAAATTTCTGTTATTTTAAAATGACAAGTATGTGGCAATTTGTTATGTCAGTCCTACAAAACTAACATATTAATAATTGCCAAGGATGCCTTCACCTGAGGTTCCCAAAGCTATCACAGCCGCTTTCCCCTATGGACACTGCCTCTCACCCACCTGAAGCTGCAAAAACAGAGTAGCACCACCACCATGTGATACGTCCAGCTGTATTTGCTGGAGCCCTCAATATGCAGAAGCCATGCCACATTCCATCAGGCAAATGGTGCCCTTCCCATTCTTCTTGATGCTCTATTACAAGAGCAAAGAAATATTACCTAAAACATCTCACAGCGTATCAGGGAAATGAACTCTTCCATGTTTGTTCTGTCTCATTTTCCTTGTAGTTTCCCCTTGTCTGAGAAATGGGATGAGCAGTTGGTGGCTGAGCTGAGGGACAGTCATCACATCATCTGTAGAATTTGCCCTTCCTAGTTGTCTGTCTGTGCTACACTTGCCCAAACTAGCACTTATTTCACAATAAACTCAGGAAAGTAAGATTCCAGGGCTTGGCCTGGGAGCAGGATAGGGGTGAGGATAAAGAATTATCTTTAAGAAATATATAAGTACGTGTGAAACTTATGGTAAATATAGCGTAAATTCAGGTTTGGAAATAAACCATTTCTAGCAGGATCAGTGAAATTTTTCCTACATGAATTTGCTTCACACACAGATCTGCTGTGTATTAATGTAGAACTAGAAGAAAATGCAGATATTTATCAGATGTGCGTTGGGCATAAAAAGTAGGGGTGGGGAAGCTGCAGCCTTAAGGCGAAATGTGTCCTTCTAGGTCCTTAAGTGTGGCCTTTTGATTGCATTCAAATTTTGCAGAACAAATGCTTTTTAAAAGATGAAGATTTTCTTTCCTCGTTGGTGCTTAAAAAAGAAGAATCTTGAACTCAGAAGGCTGCAGGTTCCCCACCTCTGGATGCAAAACCAAGAGAAGGAGGAAAACTCTGGATTACATATTTAGAAAATTAAAAATATATTTTGTATGATGAACTACCACAGTAAATGATGATAATGTGGGTGAAACAAATGTGTATGTAGCATGTTTATCTATACCTGGGCAAAGCTGATAGGGTTCCCATCCAATTCAGAATGCCAGGTTTACACTAAAATTCAGAAGTTCATAAAGAATTAACATAATCTTAGAAAGTTCTTCTCATGCAATATTGAAAAATATTGTTAAATATAATTATATTAAAGATGTAGTACAACCTTTTGAAGTTTGTGGGAGATAAAGTCTGTTAACAGTCAAAAAGAAGTAGCTCAGAGAATAAATGGATTTGCTTTATTATTATTTTTTTTAAATAGAAAAAAATGTGAGGCTGATTTTCACCACCACGTGGTTAGATTCGGAAATGCCAAGGATGAATGTGGACAACAATCAGCATGTTCTGAGACAAATTAAAAGACACCAAGATACACCAGTAAGCCTAGGTGAGGGTAACCCAGGAATTTGGAAGGAACTAAAGTCAAGTCTTGCAAATGGCAACTACTGCTGAGATCCAGCTTGAACACGTTTATTTGGGCTGTACCTAGCTTAGGAAATTGAAATGTAATACCTTGCCAGGGAGGCATTCCACATCTACTACTCTTCCCTATTGTAAGGCAGAGGCTCACCTTGGTCATTTACACTGTCTCCCTACATTATCTCTGGGCATTAACTTTTGAGTCTGATGACTAGGTGGAAAACACTACTCATCCTTCAAATGGGTGACATGCTGGCAAAGAGGTGGACTGCTGACTCTTAAGTACCAACTATGCAAGGAAGTCGGGTTTATCCTAAAGTGCAGATTTATTAATTAAAAAAAAAAAAACTCACTGGAGGAAAAAAAATGGTTATGTTAAAGAGAAACGGAATCATAATAATGGGGCTGCAGGGAACCTATTTGATTCATTTTAAAGAAGATAATAGGTATCCAGATTAATAGAATTTAAAGGTTATATTTCACTTGAATATTTTGTAAGTAATTAGAGTTTAATAAATGCAATCATCAAGGGCATTAGCCAGGGAGGACTTGTTTCATCATAAGTGAAAACAGTGAAAGTAATAAGCAAAGAGTAAGGCTCTGTGGCCATTTCTCTGCCTAAGAAATATAAGGAATAAACAACATTGTTATAAAAACCATTAGGCTAATTTAATATGGGCAAAAGGTAAACATTTTTGCTCGTTATCACAAATATGCCCTCATTCAATAGGAATTAGGTCTGAATAGCAGTTTAGAAGCTAATGAGTCTCAGCTCTTTCTTTAGTGAGGTTTATGCTCTCTAGAACAATCCTGCCTGTGAGGACACTGCTCCCAGAGTTAATTAGCCCTTCTGGCCATCATGACACAGAGCAAGAAAAGGCAACAGTTTATTGCACTTCCTAATGAGCACTTCATAATTTTAATATATTTTTAATACTTTGGACATGACTATATTTAAACAATAAATATATTTATCCTCATTTCACAACAGTAAGAAAATTATTTCATTTTATCACCTGTATGTCACATTTATATAACTCTGAGTAGTTTTACTCAGAGATATCAAAAGACAGGATCACTGAGATTTTCTTGGCACAGCATACTACAACACTGGGAAGAACTGTTCATTTATATAGCCACCATGTGAAATAACTCCATGTCCTTCAAAACAGAGGAGCTGGGAGGACACTGAGCTTCTCTTCATTAAGGTGCAAAACCTGTTTCACAGTTTTCTAAATGCAGTAGCCATACATAAAACATGTTCTGTGACTACAGACCATAATTAGCTTGGTACCAAGGCTGTCAGTCTTAATAAGTACATAAATAAGTAACATTCATATTAGTATTTTATGGCTATTGCCAAAAAATGGAATTAAAAGGGACTTCTCCTTTATATAGATTTCCCATGTTTATTTATCTGATGTTATATGAATGTCTAGAATATAGTATTCTTAGTATTTTCAAGTATATGTACTAACAGGTAAAAGTGACTCATTGAATTGCAATTATCTTCTTGCACTGTGAAATATCTTTCAAAAGATCTTAAGAAGTAGTTTCTTTATTGTCAGCCTTATAAGACATATTTAAATATAAAAAATAAATGTATCCTGTATATGAGTGTGTAGAGAAAAATCCTCTTATACTGAGTAATTGCATTTCTAAAAATAGTAAATTCTACCAAATATTCATGGCATTGTTCAAAATTTAATGAAAGAATGTTCATTATCAAAGTATGTTGACAATGTTGAAAAATTGAAAACAACTTAAAAGTTCAGCAATAGAAAACTAGTTAACTAAGTTATGGTATATTCATATTATAAGGCAATATTATGCACAAATTAAAAATGTGTAAATACAGTTTAAACCAAAAGAGTAGGTTAAAAACTAAATATAGAGAATGTTCCAAGAACAACCACTAAAAGGAACCTGAGAAAAATGTGTATTCATACAAAAACAAAACACTGTAGCAATATTCATCAAAATGTAAGTAGTGGTAAGCCCTGGATGTTGGGCTAGTGTGTCAATTGCTTTTAGTTTTGTTTTTTCTTAAACTATGTTTTTCCCATGTTCCAAAATTAAAAGCATAGTGCTCTGGTAATAAAATAAAGGAATAAGATTATTTTAATTTTAAAAAGGGAACAAGAGGACTGATATTCCTACTCTCCTTTTTATTAATGTGCATACGATCACAGAAGATGACAAAGCACTGTTCCCAACAGAAGACTCACATTACTGCATAGAAAATTGAGAACTCACAGACAGATGATTATTACCTATATAATCTGGTTTATGTAAAAAATGGAAAAGAAAAAGAGCTAGGCCTAGTCTACTTGAAGCAATCAAAGCTGAGCTACATTTAACAAAATATTTTTCCTAGAAAGAGAGAATGAGTTGTAAATCTAAACAAAAATAACATCAGTATAGTTTATAAGACAAGATATATGGCTAAAAGTAGAAAAATTCCTGAGTGAAGGTTATAGAGCAAGAGCACACACCACATAACAAGAAATGCTTAACATAAAAATAGAAACAACCTTTAAAAATTCCCCCTGACAGTAGATTTATGACAAACACAAAATGAAAAGGAAAAGTAATATAGCCTGAAATGTTTTAAAGGATAATGTATGCTGTCAGTTGCCACATTTGGTTTTTATCTGGCCATTGAAAATGTCTTTATGTACTATTGTCTAACAAAGATGTGTTGAAAATGTTTTTTTGAAATGTTTAAAAAAGTCTCTATATTTTTTTTCTTCTTACTTTGGCCATGTCTCTAGCACTGAATTCAAACAGCCACAGCACGGATGGTTCAGGATTTTGTCTTTTTAATGATCAATTTAGATTGTTCCATGCTCAATTTACCCATAATAAACCAATCCATCAACCTCTACCTACTCAGTTGCTATGCTCAGACAGGTGATTTAAGTAAAATCAAGTAGCATCTCAGCAACACTTAGCTTCCAATATTTAAATAACATTGTAGCAAGTCTAGCTCCTAGCCCAGTCACCTACATGGTGAAATCTAAAACACATTCAAAAATGTTTCTCCCTGCTAATGCATGTTTCAGATTTTGCCATGTTTCTCAAATATGTTCATTTTGATACTCGATATTGTTGGTCTGACATTAAGCCAACTAAAGTTCATGATTTCTTTCATGTTATGCTTTGTTTGATATCGTTAAGCAAACTTGCCTACTTGTCTGTAATCTCTATTATGTGTAATACTCCATGGGAGGTGGTAGAGATACAAAAACGGATATATGACAGCTCCAGTTCTTGTGGGGGAAGGTGCTCACAGACTGATGGGAAAGACAGATATTTAACCAATTAAAGATGGCAAGTGTCAGGGACACAAGTTCTAAAAGAAGTGCGTACTAAGTTCTCTGAGGAGAAGAGGCATAATAGAGCAAAAATTAATCTATCAACTCTTTCGGGGAACCACAAGAAATGCAAGAAGAGTGCATGATAAATATTGAGTAAAAGAGTGTTAAAAAAATTTATGGGAGGCCACTGATTTGGACTAAGTTCCTGCACTAGGCCCAACGGACCAACCCAAAATGGAGTCATTTGTGCTAAGGCCCCGTGTCACCAAACCAAAACCTAAAAGTTGTTTACTTGTACCATCTGACCTGAGAAATCAGGAGAGAGATGATAGCCAGATCCCCTCACAGGCCAGTTTTCTGGGGAGGAGGGGGAGAGCAAACACACACACACACACCCCTAAAAAACCAAAAAACCAAAAATAGGAGATTCACAAAAACCAATCCAAAGAGGTCCAGTCAACCCAAGCCAGCATGATAAAGAAGTCTCCTCTCTGTTTTAACCCATGCAAGGAAAGTAACCTGAACTAACCTAAAGGTAACCAATGTGCTGTTTGTGCTGCACTGTTTCCTGTCTTACATGAACCAACCCTTCTGTCACAGGCAGGGAGCTCCTGTCTATTTTGCAGACTGAATGCTGCCCAGTTCATGAATCACTAATAAAAGTCAATTGGATCTTTAGAACTCAATTTGTTGAAAGTTTGTTCTTTCAGAGGAGTAAGACTTGAGAGTGAAAGATAATCAGGAAATAGACTCTAGGAATAATTGTCTGAAGTTACTCTCCTTGAGCACATCCAAGAAAGGTTCTACATCTACAACTCTTTATTTTCCTACTTTCTTGTGATTTCAATTTACAATATGGTTCATAATATATTTTTCTAAGGAAAATAGGTTGTAGAAATGGACCATCTACAGGATATCAAAAGCACCTAAAGTACTAATAAATTAATGATGTTTCCTTCCCATGAGGTTTTTTTAATGATAAAAAACTATCACCAGTATATCTGCAGGAGTGCACATGTAATAATGAATCCAAGATTAGCAAGTTATGCATGTATGGAATATTAAAAACTCATAAGTAAATGATATATAAATCTATGGTACTCTATTTTTCAGTTATCAGAAGAAATACACATACGAATAGTCCTTGGCTTATTGTGGTTCAACTTATGATTTTTTTTACTTTATTATGGTGCAAAAGTTACATGCTTACTGATAAGCTTCTCAACTTACAATGAGGTTGAAGGAACACATTTTCATATTATATTTTCAACTTACAATGGGTTTATCTGCATGTAACCCATCATAATTTGAGAGCATATGTAATCAATATATATTTCTAACTATAGCCTTATAGACAAAAGATTTTTGATATTGTGCATTTATATATCTTTCAAATAATGTTGATAAGAACATAACTTAAAAGCTAAGAGATTCAAATCCAAAATTTTAACCCTAATTATTATATTTAAATTGAATATTTTCTCACGTAGCAAATAATGCACTATAAATAATTTCTTCATCATCCTGAATAATACAACTATTATTCTCTTTCAGCAGGAAAAAAAACAAAGCAATAAAAATGATTATGAAAATATATGAGTGAAGATCACTTAAATGATAAGATTAACTGTAATTAAGGCCAAGTTTTAAGGTTCTGAAAAGCTATTCATAAATATGTATCCAATTTTAGCTTCCAGTGATCTTCAATAGATATTGATTGTACAGAAGTAATCTATATTCTAATATTAGCATTGAAGTTTGTTTGAACTGAATAAATATGTGAAATGAAGAGTTGTAATTTTATTTTGTTGAATAAAGAAAGAGTAGCTTAAAATGTAAGTCTTCTTCTCCAGTCATAAGCATAGGGTCATAGTTTTAGCTATGGAGAACAGGATGGAAGTGGAGGAAGTTATATCTGTGAAAAGAAATGAGTTTTTTCCATTCTAAAATTTTGGGGTGAAAATGCAAAATAGAAAACAATTTAATGTCATACATAATTGTCAAGGTTCCTAACTTTTGGAGTAATAGGACTGTCTCACTCCTGTTCCAGGTGCTACCATTTTACCTAAGTCCTAAGCATTATTCTCACTTTTTCACTTTTCTACCTATGAGTTTTTTCCTAGAATGGGGGATTTCCTAAAAGTCAAAAAACAGTTTGCAAAAAGTAAGAACTTTGTCACATGTTACTTTTGATAATGTTTAGTGTGATCACTGAGAAACATACAACTGGATTACAGAAGAGGCTTTCAAAAAGTCACTGCTTATGCGTTGACTTAGCATTCAGTGCATCCAAAACCATTTAACAAAAATATTTTATGACCCCATCTACCTCCATAGATCCACGCCTGTCTACTTAACCATTTCTGGAAGGAGCCATGTATAGTTTTTACTGCCCTAAGACTTAGTTCATGCTATTCTCACAGTTTCAATGCTCTTTGAGCTTTGACCTCTCTTTCCTTCCTGACTTCAACCAACATCACTAGCAAGTACAATTGTTTTAGCAATAGAAGTTCTATTGTACGTCAAAGTCTGGCTCAAAAGGTTGCTTTATTTCTCTAAATCTTTCCTCAGCCTCTCCTACTTCAGACCAAGTTAACTGTCCCATATTGGGGCTTCCATAGCATTTTTTCTCATTTCTTATACCATTTTTTTGTACCTATATTTTAGCTTTGTTCTTTTCATTCTTGCCTTTCCTAACTGATGGTTAAGACCCTGAAGACAGGAAAACAATATGATAGTTAAAAGTATAGACATAATGTCTACACACATTTTACTGAACACCTTTTATATAACAAATTATGATATCTGGAAAGTTATTTAACCTTTTTTGCCTCCTTTTTATACTTATAAATGTGAATAATTAAGGTGTCTACCACAAGACAGTATTATGAGAATTAGATTAAATGAAATATTGCATGCAAGTACAATGCCTGAAACATTTTCTAGCAAATGCTAGAAAAAAATTAGTTACGAGTTTAAAGTAATGACCATATAATGAATATAGATTCATTTTGTGAATCCTTCAAGAAATCTAGCAGAACGTTTTGCATATAATAGGCACATAAATATGGAATTAAATTGATATCTGCAACTGTATTCTCTAAACTCCGAAAGCCAAGAGCCAATTTCTTTTGGCAGCAAAATTATTAGGATATTCTGAGCTTCAAAATCCTTCTCTAGGGTTGATACACTTTCATAAGTTACCTGCATCAAATGTTAAGTTTCAGTTGCATAAAACTCAGTCTCTGCTTAATATGGCCTTTTGTGGATAAACAAGTGAAACATGGGGCATGAAATTCCAATTAGATATAAAAGCAAGACTCAGGTGGGAGAAACACAGAGGAATTTAATTCCACAGATCTTGATGGGGATAAGACCACCAGGACTTAGGGATCCCATTTCTGAGGCTGTGGGAGGAGAGGAGGTGAAAGAATGCTGCCTGAGCAGAAGCTGGAGATAAGGGCAGAAGTTAACTCACTAGTTGGGGGGCATTCCAGCGATCTGGGAGTACAGCAAAGCAGACTCCCACCTTAAAGCCTGAGGGGCCTCATGCCTAAAAAGCCATGGAGTGGCTTGACATGAAAGCCATCCATGGCTGAGAGGAAGATTACAAAATGTCAGCCCAGCAGAAGAGATGCCAGGCTCCAATTCTTAAAAAACACCAGGTTGAGTTCCTTCCCTCCCTTTTCTCAGTAGAAGGCCTCAGTTAATGGGGAGCTAACCTCCCAGTAAGAAGCACTAATCTCTTTGTTCCTCAATCGAATGGACCACAGCTGCTGAGTTCAGAGATACTATCTATATATACCTTAAGGTGTAGTTGTGCTTAGTAACAAGCTATGTGCTCCTGCTTCTACAGATAAAAGAGTAAATAGCTAAGGCATCTTGTGACTTTTAGAGGAGACTTGAAACGTCTACACATTGTAACCCACGAGCTTTTCACATGAAATCATTGTCATCTATAGCACGAAAAGGAGAAGAAAAACGAGTGCTAGATTTTAGTCAGTACCGCCTGGCTCATAGGGTGCTGGTGGTCCGAACTTCCCCACATCCTTTCACCTTACTTTTTGTGTCCCTGTCTTTGTCTCTCCCATTTCTTGCAGCGCACACTGCCTGGGGACCCAGTTATATTGGGGGCGTCTTGAACCCCCAATAAGATCTTCCATCCTCCTGCAGTGCGGAGCACTTCTAATGCAAGGCAGGCAGGGTTATAGTTACTGAAACATGAAGTCCTTACTAAACAGGCGGAGGAAGAGATGGCAACTAACCCACACTCTTTGAAGGAGAGGGCTTCCCTATATATCTTCTGGAATGCCAAAAACCCCAGCTGTTCTTTAGATCTGTGGATAATTTCACTATCCTTAATTTGGCACAAAAGCACTGAGAAAACAGGTGTCTTTAGTGGACTTGAGGAGACTTGGGTCTCAGGTTCCTATCTACCTTGCAGTAGTAAATTCTGATGTTTGCCTTGTAATAGTGTAGAACATGATTAAATATATTAAACATTAAAATTACCCATTGGAAGAAAATACTGTAAATCTGAAGAGAATCACGCATGTGTTTTAATCCCATGAGGTCTATTAACAACAAAGCAGAGAGAATTTTCTCTTTTTGAATATATTTATACATTTATCCGCCCAACTCTAGCTATTTTCCCTATCTTTTCCTGAAATCAATGGTAATAATAATAGTAGCTACATAAGCTTTGGAAGACTCATACACATTCTCTCAGTGAAGGTATAAATCTTTAGGGGAATTGAGGAGGAGCAGTTTGAATGGTAGCTGGTCTGAGGACGGAGGGAAGCAGAGACCTTTAAGTATCACAGAAAGACATGAGAAATATTTCAAAAACTTCTCTTTAAAAATTCCCTGGTAGACAAGGAAGGCTGGTGCTCTCTGTTCCTATGTGGACTGAGAGGCAGCCAGACATTGGTGTCAAATTGGTTCTTTCCCAAGAGAAGTTTATGAGAATGGTAAAAGACAAGTGGAGTTAAATAGAAGGAAGAAAACTATTCTCTTGAATTTGTTTTAAAACAGCTGCCCCAACCTTTTTGGCACCAGGGACGGGTTTCATGGAAGACAATTTTTCCACAGATGGGAGGGGGGAATGTGGTTTAGGGATGATTCAAGTGCATTACATTAATTGTGTACTTTATTTCTATTCTTATTGCATTGTAATGTATAATGAAATAATTTATACAACCCACCATAATACAGAATCTAATGCCGCTGCTGATCTGACAGGAGGTGGAGCTCAGGCAGTGATGTGAGCAACAGGGAGTGGCTATAAATACAGATGAAGCTCCACTCACTCGCCTGCCACCTCCTGCTGTGCAGCCTGGTTCTTAGGCCACAGATTGGCACCGTCCATAGCCCAGGGATTGGGAACCACAGTTTTAAAATGAGTATGACATTATACAGCATGTTATATGAGATAGTATGACTGAGTTTTAGCAACTGTCAAACACAGTTTATGGGAAGCTCTCGTTTTGGACTAGCCTCCTGCACTAGGTCCCCACAGACCAGACCAAACCAGAATGGAGTCGCTTGTGCTAGCTGCCATGTTAATCAACCCAAACTTTGAAAAGTGCCCATTTTCCTTAAAAAAACAGAAGATTTCGGTCAAGTTGAGTAAGCATAAAGAAGCTCCTTCTCTTTTACCCTTATAAAGAAAATAACTTTGAAATGACCAATCCACTTTTTTGTTTACCATTTCTGCTATCTTCAGACCTTGTCTGCCTATAAAGCCAATTTCTTCTGCTCAGCTCATGGGGACACCCATTGCATTTGGTAGAATGATGTGCTGCCTGGTTCTAGAATCTTAAATAAAAATGAAGTAGAACTCTAAACTACATTTGTTATAATTTTGCCTTTGAAACATCTTAAATGTTTAAATATCCAGAATAAGAGGTTGTAAATTATTATAAAATATGAAAGAGAATGATGCTTAGTAAGACTTTTAAGGGATACTGTTAATATAATGACAGAGCTACTAATTGAAAATAAAGTATGAAGTAGTTGTTTTCAACAGATTATACAAGGTTAAATATGTTTTAGAATTATCTTAAAGTAATAAATTGATTTTAACTAGGTATGATGGATAGGTTTATGAGTAATATTTTTTTCATGAACTCCTGTATTTTGGAAATGCAGGCAAAGGCAAACTTTGACCTTATAATGAAAAAAGAGTTATTAAACAAATAAGGCCAACTATATGCAATTAAAAATAAAGATTACCAGAGAAGTACCTTCAATCCAGATCTGTGTTCTTATATTTTCTGCTTTAACTTAATAATATTTCATTCAGCTTCTGCCTATATATCACAATCATATTGATGATTGTTGCTGGTATTTGAAATTTAAAGGCTTGTTTTTTTAGAATATATGAGAAACTAGACAAGGCTCATTATTTATAACAGCCTGAACATTGTGTATTTAAGAGGTTTACAGTGTCTAACAAAAATGTCCATGCAACGTATCAGAGTACTTGCTCACATGCACTTGGATTGCAGACACAAAGTCTTTGGAGCATGGGAAAAAAAACAAAATAAAAGTTCATGTCCACTTATCAATGACTAATTTGAAAGTTCCTATAAGTCTACTGACTCTCGAAAGTGAGCTACTATCTATAGTACCAGCAGAATTTGACTTTGAATTGGAAGGGAAAGCAGAGAACACACAAGTGTAACCTGCTCTATCTTCATTCTTCCAGATCCACGAAACAGGGTCTCCACTTGTAACAAGCTGAGTGGTTTCTGGCAGAAACAGAAGGGGAAAGGCCTACCTCACAGTGTGGCTTCTCTACACTATCTCTGTAACTTTCTTCTTCCTTGAGGCCAGAAATCCCACAACTCTTCCTGCTTTCCTTTGCTTATGCTTTTCAACAAAAAAAAAGCAGTTTTTTACATTATTTATTTTGACATTTTGGATGTGACTAACATTTTACCTGTGAACATTAATATCAAATGACAAAAAACCAAATTCTCAGCACGTGGGGTTCAGTAGTGCTCTGCTGTGTGTTCAGTGACTTTATATACTCAGTTATTTACAGATGCAAGTATATGCTCACTTAGTATTAAAAAATGGCAGAAAAGACAGGCAAATACAGAAGATTCTTTCACAGCACTGTGGTAATTTGATGGATTTTCCATATTAAAATGATAGTTATATTCTAATTTAAGGAGAGTGAAATTGAGACTGAAAACTGGTACCTTATTTCAGATTCACAGCACAACGTACCTCAAGAAATATGCCTCTGCCTGGCTACAGACACACATGTGCTTTAGGAAACAAAGTGATCACCCTCATGTTGCTATAGCTACACTTGTGTACCATTAAATATTCTGCAAAAATGAATCCCATTATATTGAAGAACAAAACACCAGAGATATTTCACTTGACAGAAATTTTCAATAGATCTCCTTACAGAATGTAAGGTGAAGTGACCTGTTATTGTAGTAGTTCCTTTCATTATATGCATAAATTTTTAAGACTACTGCTATTTGCACAGTACAAAAGAAATATTTGCATGCTGGGGCATAATAACAATCCATCACAATGAAAAGTTTCATAGTTTATGTAAAATGTTTAGTTTTAATGGGCTCGGTTCTTCAATTTGGGAATATATCAAATTATTTTGTAAGCTTCTATAAGTTGGAAAGATTTCCTCCTCTCCCTCATAAAATGCCTCTAGACCATAGGTTTCACCTCTCTTGCCTGTCATGACAAAGAAAATTTGATAGAATTAAAGGGAAATGGGGATCCTTTTTTTAAAAAAATAGCAAGAGTTATGAAAAACCAGCACACTAGTTCATTTTAGAACCAAAAATCACAGATCATTTATAAGCAGTAATATTATTTATGTTACCATACTATATATATACTATAGTTATATACATGCTATAGTTACTATACTATATATATATTAGTAGCTACTAATATTTCAAGGTACTGACCTACGAGCCATAAGGTTTCTACTGTTTTCCAGTATCTTACTTTCAGTGAATTCCTTTAAACATTTTCTTCTGGCACATTTCAAGAGATAGCATCATGCCCTGTTTATGTCTGAGAGCTGGGCTTGAAGCCTGGCAATGTTCTTTATTAGTTGTTCTACTTACCTGGTCTATGAAACAGTGCTAATCACAGAATCTATTCCATAGCTTGGATGTGAAGTTAAATGAGAACTCCTTGCAAAGTGCTTAGCCCGGCACTGAGTCCAGTAATTTCTCAGTGTGAGTTCACCATTATCATCGGTATTTTTGTAGGAACAAAAGTATTATAATAATAATGATGATAACTTGTGGCACAATGTACTACCAGATAGATGGTAAGAAAATAGATAAATCATATCTATCACTATGAATTGAGCTAGTAATAACTCAAATCTTAAAAACAATGTTTTCATACTTCAAATTAGCATTAATCTCAATGATTTATTTAATCATTTAAAAACATAACAAAAAAAGAAACAAACAGTATGTGTTGTTTTTACCTAGAGGTCATTCGTGTAACATTGACCCTGAGGATAACATTATAGTAAAAAATTATGCTTGGAAATTCATCTACTTTACAGGAAACCCCATGTAAGAGGTGAAGAGACAAACAAAAGACAACCTGTGCTCTCACAAATGCTTATTATTTATATTTGGATCTAAATTTATATCCACATCATAGTCATATCTATATCTACATATAGAAATATGTTATAATTAGTACTTGGAAAGTTACAATGAATCAATAAATCATACCGTTTTGCACATCTGTCTTGCTAATTAGACACAATCCTTTTCAAAGACATAGAAGTAAAAACACCTTCTCAGCTTCCCCACACTTGAGCTGCCTCCCAATCCTGCTTGCCAAATAAAAATCTAGTTTCTATCATGTTTGACATCCTGTCTGGGATGCCTCCGATTCCA
>RJWJ010019881.1:0-29727 GCA_004363605.1 Indri indri | reverse complement strand
AGATCCAGACCCAAAAATCAGGACCTGATGTTTCCTGAAAATTACAGAGAAGTCCACAAGTAAACATCTGTTTCTGCCATAGGAAGTATTTCATCTATGCAGAATGCCAGTGCCTGTTTTCACTTCTCATGGACCCTAAAGAATGGGCAGATTGGATTATAATCTTTGCAGTCTTTGCTATTCAGAAACTCAGCTTCCTCATATATAGAAGAGAAGTAATAATGAAACTTACAGAGACTTGTTAGGTACAAAAATCAATAAGGTGGATAAAGTCTAAAAATATGACCTATTTGCGGAAGTATGTCCATCCCAGTGGGTTAACAATGCTCTGGGCCTGGTCTCAAGGGTTGAGGTGGGTGGGGATGGCGAGTGTTAGATTTTAACACCTACCCAGCCCCATGTCACCTGTATAACCATGCTCAGAAACCTTGCCTACTGACCCAGATTGTTGTAATAATTAAATGAGATAATGTATATATAGTATCTGGCACAATAGAGATGAATGTATTTACTCAACTAAAATTTTCTAAGCTTTCACTATGTTCCAGGCATTGTTCTAGGCACTGAGGATATGGCAGCAAGTGAAACAAAAATCCCTGCCCTCATGAGCTTACTTACATTTAGTTTTCTTGCTCTATGAACAGCAAATACACAAAATTGGGACTTTGAAGCTAAGAGGGAACTGATTTTATATTGCTCTGTCCTTCCTTCCAGAACGTATAATTGAAAGTAAAAGGGAAAGGTAAAGAATAGGTATGCTGATTAGTCTTGTCACCCCAATATACCCCCAACAAAACCCCAGAACCATTCTTTGCTCTGATGTGTGACCCAGGAGATTGACTTTTCTTGTCTTCTACCTTTCCTTTGAATTTGGCCAAAAGGAGACACCAACAAGAGATTTGAGAGTGGGAGGAAAGAGGAGTCAGGGTATTTATTAGTTTAGTCCTCCTTCCCAACTCCAATTCTGACTGGACTTAGAAATTCTTTTCCTCGACCCCTCAGTTTAAATGGTTTAATGTTGAGACTGACAAGTTTCCACCGTTGCTAGTCTCTGGTCTTTACTATCCCTTCAGGGTCACTTAACCTCATCTACACCTCAGCATACAGTCCTTTCATTAAACTCTCTTCAGTTAAAACCTTTGCATGTGCCATCTATTTTTTGCCAGGATCCTGACTGATACAGTGAAGGAGAAATACACTGAAAAACACATTGTAAATCAGACCTGCTAAGAAAGTTAAAAAAAAAATTGACACAAAAGTCAGGAAAAGACACACACACACACACAAAAGAAAACTACAGACCAATATCTCTTATGAATATAGATGCAAAAATCCTCAATAAAATACTAGCAAACCAAATTCAACAGCACATTAAAAAATAACCCACCGTGACCAAGTGGGCTTCATCCCAGGGACGCAAGGATGGTTCAACATACAGAAATCAATACATGTGATTCACCACATAAACAGAAGAAAAAACAAAGATCATATGATCATCTCAATAGATGCAGAAAAAGCATTTGACAAAATTCAGCACCCTTTCATGATAAAAAACACTCAACAAACTAGGCATAGAAGAAACATGTCTCAAAATTATAAAAGTCGTGTATAACAAATCCACAGCCAACATCATCCTGAATGGGGAAAAGTTGAAAGCGTTCCCACTAAGAACTGAAATAAGATAAGCGTGCCCACTGTCACCATGTCTATTCAACATAGTTCTGGAAGTCCGAGCCAGAGCAATCAGACAAGAGAAGGGAATAAAGGGTATCCAAATTGGGTAAGAGGAGATCAAACTATTGCTTTTGGCTGACAATATGATCTTATATCTAGAAAACCCCAGAGACTCCACCAAGAGACTCCTGGATTTGATAAATAAATTCGGCAAAGTCTCAGGTTACAAAATCAATGTACACAAATCAGTATCATTCCCTTATACCAATAACAGTCAAACTGAGAGTCAAATCAAAGACTCAGTGCTATTCACAATAGCCACAAAGAAAATAAAATACCTACGAATATACTTAACCAAGGAGGTGAAAGATCTCTACAAAGAGAACTATGAAACACTGAGGAATGAAATCGCAGATGACACAAACAAATGGAAAAACATATCATGCTTATGGATTGGTAGAATCAACATTTTTAAAATGTCCATACTACCCAAAGTGATTTTCAGATTCAATGCAATCCCCATCAAAATACCAACATCATATTTCACAGATCTAGAAAAAATAATTCTGTATTTCATTTGGAACCAGAAAAGAGCCTGAATAGCCAAAGCAACCTTAATCAAAAAGAACAAATCTGGAGGCATCACATTACCAAACTTCAAACTATACTACAAGGCTATAGTAACCAAAACAGCATGGTATTGGCATGAAAATAGAGACATAGGCCTCTGGAACAGAACAGAGAACCCAGATATAAAACCACCCACATACAGCCAACTGATCTTTGACAAAGCAGGTAACAACATACACTGGGGAAAAGAAGCCCTATTCAATAAAAGGTGCTGAGAGAATTGGATAGCCACATGCAGAGTAATGAAAAAGGATCCATATCTCTCACCACTCACAAAAAATTATTACAAGATGGCTAACAGACTTAAATGTAACCATGAAACCATAAGAATGCTGGAAGAAAATGTTGCAGAAACTCTTCTAGATATCAGCCTAGACAAAGAATTTATGAAGAAGACCCCAATGGCAATCACAGCAACAACAAAAATAAATGGGACTTGATTAAATTAAAAGGCTTCTGCACAGCTAAGGAAATAATCAACAGAGCAAATAGACAATCTACAAAATGAGAAAAAATATTCACATGCTATACATCCAATAAAGGGCTAATAACCAGAATCTACAAAGAACTCACTCAAATCAGCAAGAAAAAAAACAAAATAACCCCATTAAAAAGTGGGCAAAAGACATGAACAGAAGCTTTTTAAAAGAAGATAGACTAATGGCCAATAAACATATGAATAAATGCTCAACATCACTAATCATCAGGGAACACAAATTAAAACCACAATGAAATACACCTTACCCTAACTAGGGTAATTCTAACTAGAATGGCTTTTATTAAAAAGTCCAAACACAGTAGACACTGGTGTGGATAGAAAGAGAAAGGAACACTTATATACTGCTGGTGGGACTGCAAATTAGTACAACCTCTATGGAAAACAGTATGGCGATCCCTCAAAGAACTAAACATAGACCTACCATTTAATCCAGCAATCCCACTACTGGGTATTTACTCAAAGGAAAAGAAGTCATTTTATCAAAAAGACCCCTGGACTCAAATGTTTATTGCAGCACAATTCACAATTGCAAAGATGTGGAATCAACCCAAGTGCCCATCAATTCATGAGTGAATTAACAAAATGTGGTATAGGTATACTATGGAGAACTACTCAGCCATGAAGAAGGATGAATTAAGTCCTTTTGCAACAATTTGGATAGAACTTGAGACCATTTTCCTAAGTGAAATATCTAAAGAATGGGAAAACAAACACCACATGTACTCACTATTAAGTTGGAACTAACCGATGAGCACAGAGGGAAATAAAATTCAGTGGAAATCAAGCAGGAGGTAGAGGAGAGAAGGAAATAGGTGAAAACCTATGTAAAAGTCCAATGAACACTATCTAGGTGATGGGTACACTTATAACTCTGACTCAAGCATAAAAAAAGTGATCCATGTAACCAAAAACATTTGTACCCATATAATATTTTGAGATAAAAAAATTGAGAGAGTAAAATGCTTTAATCACAAAAACATCTTAAATTGATGTGATAGCACTGGACCTAGTAGTGAAAGGATAAATTGTGTTAAAAAAAAAAAATGATAAGAATGCTGTGTGTTGGTTTACAGTGTAGACCATAGTGCTCAGACTTAATGGGCTTCTATAGGCCAAGTGCAGCTGGCTTGATCCGCAACTTCAAGGAGCTCTTGGTATAGACACAGCAATGACAAATGTGAACAGAAAGAAGGTGTCAGGAGGGCAAGACAGGGAGATCAAAGTGTTGAAGAACAGATTGCTTATCCTAACACTCTTTCTGCCTTTGCTACGAATAATCCATTTGCCCCTGCCGCAAATCTAGACGTTAAAAAAGATTACTAAGATGAAGGAAATGTCTTCTTATAGCTAACATGATGAAAGCCACAGAACTAATGCTTTCCATGACAGGAGCAACCATTATTAAGCCCTTTACCATGCGCCAGCACTATGCTAATCACTTTCCATGGCTTCTTTCATTTATTCCTCACAACAACCCTAAGAAGTAGGTATTATTATTCCCACTTTACAGATGAGGAAAATGAGGCCCAGAGATGCAGAGTAATCTGCCTACCTAGATAGGGCATACAGCTACCAGGTAGTGGAGCTCAGTTCTGCTGCCACCCCTTGTCCGGGGGCGGGGGGGTTGTTACCACCTTCCCTTTCTCCCCTGCCCGGATACTCGACTAAGCGTTTTCCATGTGTTATTTGCAGGAGGGTGGGGTGGGGGCGCTGGTGAGGAATAGGGAAATGTTTACCTCTCCAAAGAGATGGGAGGAGGCATGACTGGTCTAAATTATCATGAGCCAATGGCTGAGTAATTATTTATCAAAAGGAGGTTCCACTGATTCCTATCCAACCAGGCTGATAAGTGGAAGGCATGTTAATGTGCAGAGGAGGGTGGGAGCCCAGTGAAGGGAGAAAATTGGGAGAGGGAAATAGAAGAGAACACTCTTCTTTCAACAGACCCTGGAGACTGCTAAGAGCTCACACAGATAAAATATTTATTTTTCCATATGTTGCAGAAAGCACTGCCATCGCTGTATGTGTGCAATATGTGCAAAGGAGTGTGAAATATATACATCAAATGCCGCCGATCTGGTTAATTTCCATGCATTTAACATGCTTAATACCTACCATCTCATCAATATGTTTTAATGCATATTTCTTTCCACATACAATATGGTCTAGTGAAGAAGCAGCCAACATCCTCCACAGCCTTACTCACTGCTATGTTTCAGCCCAAAACTTGTTGCCAGGGCCAGCACAAAGAGAGTTAAAAACCAGAAGGTTCTGCTGGGTAACTCGGCCGCCAGTCACCTTAAAACGCCCTCCCAGTTCTTGAAGCAGCCTTTTTCTCGTAACAGAAATGTTTGCAGTGGGGAGATGAAAATGTTTTTGTTCTCTTTGGACAATTGGGAGATGTTCAGTCAGAATGTCGGAACTGACCGTTGAAAGGCGGGTGCCTGCAGCCACACTTTTTTTTTCCTTTTTGAATGCAGAGCTCCACCAGTGTGGCGGGAGGAAGTACACAATGATTGGTCTGTTTCTCTGTGGAAGTGTTCGGGGTACACCCAGTTTTGCTTTGCATATATTTACGAAACATCTGCCCTTTTCTTGTTCTTAAGTCCTTCCCCCTCACCAGCCCCCTTTCCCCTTTTCCCTGGTTTCTTTCTCTGTTGTTGTTGGCTTGTCTAACTTTTTCATTGGAGCTTTCATTTTCCGGTTGAGGGGCGACTTCATCAGAGTGTATAATTTTAACAGAGAGGGAGAAAGAGAGGAGAGACAGAGAGAAAGAGAGAGAATGAGAACTAAAAGGAAAGAAAGAGCTTGAGAGGCCAGAGCTTGGCAAATCAACCTTTGGCATGGTGACCAGGAGGAAGGTTCTGGTCGGGAGTTCGCCTCTCCAAAAATCGGCCTGGAGTCAGCCAGTGTGCTGCTGCCCTCTAAAGGCTCCAGGGAATAATGCATAGCCACAGAGGCTTGGAAAGACTTGCCCTCAGATGTGCCGTGTTTATATAATTCTCTTTATACAACCAAAGAATGTATTTTCAATTAATTATGACAGTGCTTACTCTTTCCTCCTTAATAAACTATGAGCTGCAAAAATGAGGTCAAATAACAGCACCTGTGCATGTCTAGACATGGACTGGTTTTATGTTTTAGTGTTTCTCAGCTCCAGAAAACCAACTCCGAAAGAACTATTAGTGAGGGTGAGATAGGAAACAAATTGCTTCTAAGAACAGCGAGTGGTTCTCTGTTATATGTGCCATAAAGGTAGGTAAAGCGATATTGGGCAAATGAGGGAGTGAGGCAAAAGGTTGAGTTTTTAATATTTCCTGTGTGTGAGGTAGCTCCAGTGCCTCTATGCTATGAATGTTCTCCCAAAGTGATCCTTGAGACAACAAACAGGAGGGTGTGGTAGGAAGTCAGGTAGGAAGCAAGATCAAATCTAGGGAAGGAAGCAAAGACATTGATATGAAGAACAACACAACTGTTACAACTAAAAATAAGAGTAATGTTGGTGGTTTGGCCATATACTCAGGTTTAAAAGAAAGCTTCCTTAATTTTCTGAAGCATACCTGGAACTAGCCTAGTCCTTGTCTACAGGCATCAGAAATAAACTTTTTTTTCTACAAAATGATATATATCATCAGTGTTTTGTCCCTGATTCATTTTAATGAATCATGAGGGCCAACCTAACCTTGCTGAGCAAAATGGCCCTACTCTTATTAAACGACCTTCATAGATCCAAAGGAAAAACAGCCATTCAAGGTAGACTCCATTGCTACATAAAGAATAGGAAACTTAATTGGTATTCAAACTATGACTATTCTCAAAATACACTCTCATTTCAGTTCCATTTCATTCTACCAGTGAACAGTTATTGAATGACAGCTTTGTCTAGGTTGCTCTGTTCAACAGCATAGACTAAACAGTAAGCTCTGGGAGGGCAGGAACAGGCCTGTTTTATTCTCTAGCCCATGCCGGCCCATCACAGGCACATAATAAATATTTGTAAAATGAATATGTGAATAAATGAATGATGGAAGGGAGGAAAGAATGGGCGAACACAGGGAATGCAAAAATAACTAAGACATTTCCTTACTCTCAGAGAGCTTGTAGTTTCTTTTTTTTTTTTTTCCTTTCAAAATTTTAAGGGGCTACAAATGTCTTAGGTTACGTGGATCACTTTTGTAATGCTTGAGTCCCAACTGTAGGTGTTGAAATAAAACTTAGTGAGTAAAATAAGATTAGTAAAAAAGGGGTTAGGGATTTCAGAGAAAGAAGTAGGGAGGAATTCAGCGGTGGGGAGGAAGTCCTACCTGGTAGAGAGAAATGAGTACAGTTACAAGATGTAGATAACATTTAATAAGTGTGAAGCATAAATGTGATTTTAACAGGCAGAAATGAAAAAGGGGATGTTCAAAGCAAGAGAAATAATTTGAGCAAAGATGTAGAGCCAAGAATGTCAATTCTCAGGATGTCCTGGGGAAAATTCAAGAAATTTGAGAGTCTAGTATGGCCCATATACAGGACACGAGAGAAAAGCTAGGGCAGGTGTGGAACTGAGTGTCAGGCCAATGGAGCCATCTCCAATTTAGCGCGTGCAAAGAAGCAGGACTAGAGGAGTCAAGGAGGATGGAGCCAATCAGTAAACAACAGATCACTGTCTAGATTAGACAGAAAGTGGTAAGGTGATTGCAGTGAAATTAGAAAGGAAACATAGATGGGAAAAAATGTGAAGGAAGCAGAATTATCAGAACTTGTTCATAAATTAGCTTGAAGGCAGAAGAAGGTATATAGTGACACTGAGCTTTCCAACCTGGTGGCAGACAACAGTGACAGAAATAGGGACCTGAGAGGAGGCATTGGTTTTCACAGTAAAGAGGAGTTGGGCTTTGGAGATTTTGATCTTGGGTACTTCCTCAGACTGAAAACCAGCACACCAGCTCCATGTGGTCCATATACATGCTCAAGATTTGAGGATTAGTGCCATAGTCGCCGTTCAACGAACAATTGAAAAGGCATTGCAATTTGTTGTCTCTCTTATGTTAACTTCCTCTATACCGAAAAAGATGTCAGAAAGCTTCCCCTCTATTCTAATCTTTACCATGCCATTTCTGCCTCCTGCCCTCTGAAGAAACAGATTTGATTTCACAACCTGTTGGACCAAAAACACAGCATACTAACCATAACACCATATTCTGCAAGGGAAGATTTAACTACCCAGTACAGCAAATTTCACTACAAAATAGTCTGTATAACAAGTCCATTGCCATGCTCATGGAAACAAGGGAAACATGGAAACAAATCTACTTGCAACAAATTCTGTACCACCCATAATCATCTACCGAAAAATAAAATACTCTTTCTGATCACTATCCACATAATGATAGAAAAGGCACAAAGCCCAAGAAATTGGAAAAATGTACAGGGACTGATAATTCAGTTTGGCTGAGATCTAGGGTACATACAGTATAAGTATTTATAAATTTAATATCACTTGCATTGTCCTGGGGAGAGGAGACCTGAGCTGACTGATAGCTGAGCTGTTTCACGTCCTATTCTTGACCCCAAATAACAATTAGTAACAATTACTTTCAAATTCCCTTCACCCACCTCTTCCTCACATCCAAAACACGCAATCACACTCCTGAACTCCAGGATCATACCCTAAATCAAAAGTCAAAGGAAATCTTAAGCAAAGGATGAGTGATGAGTTGGCATAGAGGGTCTCTATATGACACCTTCCCTCTTTACCTACTAGAATCTATGCTCTTCTCACTTTTCACTTGCTACTCTAACAAAAATTTCCATCACTTACCTCCTCATCTGTACAGCCTGAAAATTTAGATTGTTATTTAAAATTATATATTGATTTACAGTAAAATCTAGTAACAGCAAGAAAGTTGAATGTTCCATAACGCGTTCCATAAATAGAAACTTAAAGCTGGAAGGAACCTTTAGGGCCTTCTAATCCAAGCCCTTTATTTTACAGATGAGGAAACTGAAGCCCAGAGAGGTGAAGTGAGGTGCCCAAGGCCACACAGCAAGTTAGAGGCACAGCTAGTACCGTAGCTCAAGTCTCCTGACTCCCAGTCCAGTGCTCCTCCCATTACTCCACGGGTCCTGTCTCTAAGCTTCCTGACAAATGCTAGAACGGTAAACCTCCACTAGTATTTTTCCAGACCATGTTAAAACTCCTAAGGGGGGTGGGGGGAGGATGCTTTCTTGGATAATGTCAGCCATACGTAGCTCAAGCTGTCTAAAGTTCTGGGACAGGGTCTTTTTATGCAGCCAACAGAGTCCAAATGTGGTGCTGTTTGCTTGGCCCATATGCTTTCATGTGTTCCCAGTTAGGCCATTACTGGAGGGAAAAAAACAAGAATCAGCTTGTTTTAAAACAAGGGACATACTGGACTCCCTCCCATCCCCCCTCAGGAAAAAAAAATCAAGTTATCTTTAACAGATTCTAAAAATGCCTTTTCCCAAATATGCAGTCAGTTCCTTCAAAGGGCCCTTTGTTTATTTTCAGGAAGAAACCCAAGACAGCTGAAAACCAGAAGGCATCTGAGGAGAATGAGATTACTCAGCCGGGTGGATCCAGCGCCAAGCCGGGCCTTCCCTGCCTGAACTTTGAAGCTGTTTTGTCTCCAGACCCAGCCCTCATCCACTCAACACATTCACTGACAAACTCTCACGCTCACACCGGGTCATCTGATTGTGAGTACACCACTAAGGTGATGGTGTCTCCGCAGTGCTTGGAGTGGTGCTTCTCCCTTGGGTTCTGGCTGTTTTGCATTCAGAGCAAGCCCTTCGCATTTGGTCTGCTAAAGGAGCCAAAAGTAACATGCCACCATTTTGATTCAGCCAACATCTGTGTATTTTCAAAGCTATAGTATATCTTAAAGCCAGGTGACCAGCCATTTGGCCTCAGAAGGCTGATTAATTATATGGACTACATCTTTCATAGCTTTAACTCAGAAAAAGAAGTTGGGTTGCTGCTTTCTAATGATTCTTGATTTGAATAATGATGGTATTTCCAACATTACTAAATTGAACATCCAAATATGGACCTCAGAAGGCCAGTTAGACACTAGGAAACATCCATTTTGAAATTACATAACACAAGTCAGATTTGCATTAGTTATTGGAGTCTCATGTAGCTTGGCTGAATTTCTGTCTTTCCAGTTTTTAATTTATTTTGAAGTGGTTAAAGGATAGCATAAATTTACAGAAGAAAAGAGAATGGCTTCCAAGAATTCAGAAGCCACCCAGACTTCACATAGCCAATAAGAATTCAGGTTAAAAATATTTTTTAATTAAAAAAACTGCCTAAGGGCTAAATTTGGAAATGGGCAGCTTAATGAGATCGTCACTATTGAAATCACTTCTTTGCTGTTTATTTTTGCCATCTTCCCACTAATCTGGGAGTCACTTCTTCAAATTCTATTTTAAGAAAGTTGATAAATCACGTTTAGGAGATTTTTTTCTCTTTCTGAAATGTAACCCATTACTTGAGAGAAAGAAACATGTGTGTTGACAATGGAAAGGAATGAAATAACTTTGGGGTGGAATCCAAAAGAATATTCCTTTTAGTCTTAAGATACCCAACAACTCTTCTCAACTGATCTCCATAAAGGATGTCTGGTAACAAGCAAAGAACTGGCATATTCTTCCTTAAAATGAGTAATATAAAACCAAGAAAGTTTTATTTCAATGATAAAATTCTGTCTACAAAGATAAATATTATTAATTAGAAAATGAGATTCTAAATCTCCTATTATTATTTTTCTGACAGAACAAATATGAAATTCTTCAAAGAGGGCAGGAGGCGAATGGGTCTGGGAGATTCCATTCCCTACTTGCTTCATCATAATAGTCTCTAGATAAAGGGAAAAGAGGTAGGAGCAGGATTGGGGTGTAGAGAGCTTGTTCTGCTTATGGTCGGGCTGAGACCACACTCCAGCTGTCACTAGAAAATGAAAAGAGAAATAATGTGATCCAAATCTCTATGGCCCATGTGTTTGTACAGTCAAAGTTACAGCTTCCATAGGGAAACCTAGAAGTCAGAAGCAAGGACTGTTCTGTGGACCATTTTAATAGCCACATCCTTGGACCTTCTTGCCTGGCAGTCTCCATCCTAATAGTAATTACAGGAAGAATTGTAAGATAGCATGGCACAGTGCCCATAGACATGTGCACACTTACCAGGAAGGTAGCCCATTCCCGTGGTGAAGGGCCTGGAGCTTCTGCATGCAGACCTTCATTGCCTGGCTTTCTGCCACACCTTATGGGTGTGGATTGCACAGAATGGCCTTAGCCCAGAAATCTGTTACAGCAAAATGAATGTTTTTGCAGAATAGAAAAAGCATTGGGCTTCATTTATTGTACCTTATTGGGCATTAACATGAAATATGTTTAAGGAACAGTATGATGTTGCCATACAGCTCCTTGGTGACCCTGAGGAAGCCAGTGGATTTGAGCTCAGTAGGGCGTCTGAATGCAGTTGGAAGGAGAACAAACTGGGAGGAGAAATCTAATCTCCAGCTGTTTAGAAAGTCATTTTGATTTTGCCATTAAGATGTGTAAGTCTTCTCTGCTGTAACCTGTTGTTTAAATTGATTATACTTTTCTCCAAATATATTTGGATTGTAGTTTGTCCTGATTTGAGCCTACACTTAGAGGAAAATTGTTTTTAGGAAAGATTCACAGAAATCTGTCCATTTGGAGATTGCTTGAGGAGAAGACAGGAAAAAGGTTTTATTTTAAGCTGTTAAAATTTTTGGATGCTCTTCTTGCATTCAAGAGGATTTTTTTTTTTTTTTTTTTACTTTCAAATGTCATTCTTACCATAGATTAATTTAAAAGCCTAATTTCTTTAAGGTAAAATATTCAGTTCCTATTTAGAACTAACAGATTTGGGGCATTTAAAAATAGTGCCCTTGACTTGTTAGTCTCTTTAACTTCAGAAACATTCCACCAGTGTGCGGTGTTCCAAGCTTCCACAGCGCCTGAATTTTTATAGCACCTTTTTATTTGTCGTCTGTTCAGCAAAATTATTCTTGGTCATGCCTTAATGTCGATTTCCTGTCAGGCAGTACGATTCTCCCCAGTTTACAGATGAGAAAACTGATACACAAATAGATGAATGACTCGTTCGTGGTTAACTCATTTGGGTACTGAGGGTTGTTTATGGATTTTTTTTCTCATTGTGAGAGCATTTCTCATGGGAATTCTCTGTTCCAAGCCCAAAAATGGCATTCCTGGTTTTAAACAGGCATACTGAAAATGTGCTACTACTCATATTGGTGACTGGGTTATAAAACATGACTGTTAAAACATCCTCACAGAAGAAAAGTCAGCTCTGCCTATGGACTGGCAAGGGTGGGTAAGCCACTGTGTCTTGTATATGGAGGACACAGGTCGTGCTTTAGAGCAAAGATGACGAGTCTGACCCTGTAAATTCTCTGTTGGCTATTAACCTGGTGAGCCACCTCAAATTTGGCAAAAGATCCCAGCGACATTCAAAACAAGAAGGAATACAGTAGAGAGATGCTTTCCTTTGTGAGATGATGAGGTTAACATTGCTGCCGAAACGCGTGCTGCTCTGCAGTGCACCCACTCGCACGGTTTCCTTTCAGCACTATTTCCCCGTTACCTCTTAGCTGTCGCTCCTTCGCCATCTCTGAAAATCTAATGGTAAACAAATTCAGATGATGATAATGGGAGGCATTAAGATGGGTTTGGGGATGCAAAGGGTAGAAAATCCCTAGGTGTTTGACAGAGCAGTTACCCACTGAACAGTCTGAGGATGAGCTGAGCCAAGCTCTCCCTTTAAATGCTTAAACGGGACTAAACCAAGTCAGTAGAGCAGACGAAGCTCTCCATATGAAAAACCTTTCTTGACAGCTATCAAGCTGTACCCCATCACAGTCATATACATGTGATAGACACTACCAGAACTTTTACTTGCATATTTCTTCCATTTTATTTTCCCCCAAATAAATTTCCCATTGAAGGGAGAAGTGATTCTCCTCCCTTTGGCGGTCCTCCCTACCTCTGGCTGTAGATCCACCTGTTCTGATGTCTTTTCTTTTGTTAGAAGCTGATATCCGTGGTTACTTACCTTCCCGTGTTTTGCACTGGCCTCATCAGACTGTCTCATTTGTCCTGTCCTTGCCAAGATGCACTTACACATTAACAGTTTTTATTTATTTTTGATTTAGCCTTTGCACATTACCAAACTGTTGTGTGGGTGGGTTTAACTTTAGCTCTGAAGGTAGCATGACTCTGCCGGGGCTGAATGCTGTCGAGGAGCCTGGTGGGCTCTTCCTTTTCCACCTCTCGTCATCTACCTTCCTCGGCCTTCCCCCTCCCAACTGTTTGCTTCGCCCGTCCAAGTCCCCGTGATTAACATTTTTAGTACACTTGGCTCATTTTGAACTTTTAAGCAATTTTTTAAAGAACAAAACAAAGAGGATTTTTATGGCAAACTCCATTAATGCCACATTAAGGCTGACATTTTAATTACCCCAAAGTCAGGAAATGCAAAGTTCAGGTTCCCACAGCAACAGAAACTGTCCCCTTGAGTGCCGGCATCACAGCAGATTCTTTCATTCCCTGATTACACAACACCGGGCATGGGGACATTGTTTTTATCCACGTACGTGGAAAAGAGCACAGCTTTTATCCTTTGTTTCTTTCCTGTAACTACAGTTGAGGATATGGGCCTTTAGCTTCCCTCCCGAAACCATCTATATGTATTATCCTGGAATGGAAGACTATTATAGCTCTACATGTGCACACGGACAGAATTAAAGTTGCTGTGGGAACATTAACTCTGATTTCCGGACTTCCGTGCCAGTCACATTTAAACCATAATGTTGTAATTTTTGGCATGTAATAAATGTGCATTTCATGTACACAGACAGAAAGAAGCATAAAATGTATTTTAAAGAGCAATTAATTACTAACTTTGTGATTAAAAAACATTTGGTGCATGTTCCTTCCCATTTAGCATCAGCTGCTGGTCTTAGCCAGGCCTAATAGATGACATACTGTGTCTCATCCTGTATCTCAGATGTACTTACTGTATGTTCCTGTTCTTCCAGATAATTAATTCCCTTAGTAAAGCTGTAGGGGGAAAACAAAATGGAAGGAATATGCAAGCATGTAAATAGGGTAAGGGATGTTTTGAAGGAAATGATTCATTTCTGCAAATAAACCTCTTAGTCCCTGATAAAGAGCCAGAAATCTGCTAAGTGGGTGTAGACAAAGGTTTCTGGCCACCTTAGAGCATCTGGTTCAGGGCCATCAGAACAACTTGAAAGCAGATTTCCTCATGAATTCCGGGCATGCCCACTGGGGGAGCGATTTTACTCGGTAAAAACTTTTTAGGCTTAAGGCTTAAGAAGTTATTTTACTCGTAACAACTATTTAGTGTATACGGTATTCAAACTGGAAAGTAAAAGTTGTAGGAAATGAGGTAAGTTGTGGGCTTTGCCAAAGAACCCTGACTTAGAGAGTAATGTTTTTTCTTCCTTTGCATTCAAATCTGGTGACCCATTTTGTGTAAGAGAAGGAAGTGTTTCAAAATAACCGACCAGGTTTGTGAGTGAAAGGAATTAGTAGCAATACTCTATGGTGCAGTATTTAAAAATGTAAGTGCTTGAGTGTATTTTTGAAACCGGGTGAGATACAAATTTTACTGAAAGGATGTATAGCTTAAACGCTTAGGTAAGGCTTTAAGGGGACACACTGAATGAAGAACCTCTTGCTATTTGTTCAATTCTCTCTCTCTCCTGTTATGTATTCCTTTTTGTTCAGTTTGGTTGCATATGGTATTTAACCTTTAAGAAAGATACTTCGGTTTTACAAGGCTCTGATTTGCTTTTACTTGGGCTGTCTCTATGTGTGAATGTATGTCTGTATGAGTGAAAACTGCTCAAGCAAGTTTGAAGGTCTCTGGCAAATTTGACTGCGTGTTCAGAAAGTTTCCAGTCAGAAAGCTGATTCAGTATAAAACCTTCCAAAAACTTCCTGAGGCACCTGTTCACATGAAAAGATTGGATTTCTGTTGGAGGTGCTCAGAAGGCAGTGTTTATAACTGAAGATCTCTGTTTGGTGTGCCAAAAAATGAAAAACATTTTGGCCCCAAAAAACCTCCATAAATGTTCAAAATGTATAATCAAACAAAAGCTTCATTTGGATTCAAATGCATGTATCTCAGCAGATGTGTCTAAACTAACTGGAATCCCACAGGAGCAGCTGAACTGGATTTTGGTATGTCTTGATAACTGAAAGAGTTATTCTTAGACTTTGGAAGGACAAAAATGGTCCATCTGTGAAGAACTGTAATAGAGACATGGCAAAAAACAGCATCCTCTGAAAGAGTTTATTTATGGAATTTAGGACAAGTTGGACCATCCTGAAAACATTTTGGGGTCACACTAATTTGCAGAGGAAATATAGCCAAAATGGGATGGAATAACAACCACAGACAGTTAGTATCCGATGGCTTGGTATTAATTTTCTAATAAATTCTGTATCAGTTAAGCAGTAAATAGAGCTTCTTTGGTACAACGAAGTGCTCTCATCGCCTCCAAAGTGTCCTGTATTCCTCTGTATTCCACATCCTATAAGGAATTATATGTTTATCTTTTAATTTAAAAGATATTTTTCTGTCATTTCATTAATCAAGTAAACCCCCTAACTTGTTCAGTGTGGATTTCATATCTTTAAAGATAGTCTTTCCCTTTTTAAAAAGTCACCTTTCTGCTTCTGAGTTAATTGATATATAATCTCTTTGGAATTATTTTTATTACCTTTTATAGTTCTTATTTAGAGATTTAGTGCTTATACATTAGAAGGCCAGTCAAATTTTTTTATTTGCTCTAATTTTCTAGAGTTTCTACTTAGTATATTTGGTAAGCTCATTTATCTTTAAAAGCATTATTTTGAAGTTTTGTGTCTTCAATCTACCTCTGTTTATAAAATGGGTCCTCTTCCTATAAAACATCCCCTTTCCCTACAATGCTAGTTTAGTTGGGTGTCTTCCCTGGTCATGCAATGCAGTAATTTTTGACAGTCACTCTTATCTCACTCATTGATGCATTCATTCATTTAGTCATTATTTTAGTCATTAATGAAATGTTATCAAAGCCCTGCTTCTGCACGAAATCCTCAGCTAGGATTAGGAAAGAAAAGATATGAACAAGATCCCATTCCTTCACTTTAGGAACTCACAATGTTCCTAAATGCTTTACTAAACACTTTACTGAACATGTAAAGGGGTAAATACGAATGCAGAATTAAGTGTTCGACTATGCACAAAATGGTACAGAGCCCCTGAGGAAGGAGCCTGTGGCAGTGGGAAGGCCCACAGCAAAGATGACATTAAAATGGATCATGAAAGGGTAGGCATGTGTCAAGTAGAAGAGGGAGGGAGGGAATGGCATTCCAGGAAGAAAGAACAGAAGCAAAGCCACAGAGGCACAAGAAGAGCATGGTGTTTTCAGAAAACAGAGCCGTTCAGTTATGACACTGAGGCCTTCTTACATTTTTGCCTCCATTTTAATCATGGGACAATTTGTATTTGGGTAACATCACCCGTCACTGTAATTTAGCTGGGCTGAATTATATATCCCTTTTAGATATATTTGCTCCCCAAATAAATAGTAAACCAAGGCATCCACTTATTTTCTGATAGGCAAAAGTACCCTTCCTTCCATGTAGTCAGAAGAAGTAGGAAAGTATTCTGAGGGACACAGAGATGATTTATTGATCAGCAAATCTCAAAATAACCCTTCTTATTGAGAGAGGTTCATCCTGGAGCCACAGAGTCACCTATAGATGTCATGCTGGAACTTAGTCATTGACTGGTGGCCTCCCCAGATTCTAGCAATGTGTCCTCTTAAGAAACCCTCCCAGGTCACTTGGCAAGTCTGGTCTCATTGCCCACTGCCTCTAGGCACACCAGGCCTTACTGCTTTCCCAAATACTGCATGGATGTGCTTACAGTTGTCCACACGTAACTGTTAGGACCAACTGCTGATTTTCAGGGCTCTCGTCTTCATCTTGCCGTCTCATCTCTTGCTGGAGTACATCTTTAATTCTTACCTGCAGCTGCTGGTGACAGTTTCATATGTGTTTCCTCTGCTCATGGTGAGTTTCATTATTTAAAATGAGTGCTTCTCCATATCTGCCAAGGCTTCTCACATCCTGCCTTAAAAAAAGACACACATGCACTACTGCCCTTGGAGTTGGATCATTTAGGATCACTTGAGAATATGCATGAGGATTCATTAAGAACATCCTTGCTTCAAGGAAATTTCAAGTCAGGTCCTTCTACCAGTCACCTCGCACTAGGTACCATAGTCAAATCCCTTATTACCTTATCAGCAGAATGATCACTTTCTGCTTTCTTTTTTACTTTTCTTCTACCTTTACATCCTTTGTTCTCTCTGAAGAAAGTGTACCAGTTTGAATTTTTTATCAGCACTGAAAGACATTAAAGGTTACCTGGCCCAAACTCATTATTGTACAAATGAGGAAATGGAGGCTCAAAGAAGGCAAGTGTCATAACAAAAGGTTCCCAGCTTAGTGAGTGACAGAGCCAGAAACAGAACCCTGCTCTTTCTCCCACCGTATATGCTGCCTGTTACTGAGTCTGCTTCTGGGAGAATTTTGTGTTTCCTGAACAGAAAGGAGTCAGGACTATTTATCCATCAGTTTACTGGATGCTTTCAATGTGGAGGATCACTGACTAGGTATCATGCAGGATGCAGTTTTATAAACTAGAGCCTTGTGCTCAGAGACGTAGAGTTTTACAGAGCAGATCAGATACATTGACAAACAGCTTACCCTGCAGGGTAGTTGAAGATACATCCCTATCCCTGTACCCACCAGAGCATTGATTCACTCACTTGGCAAGTTTGTATGGAGTAGATCTCATGTGCCTGCCACCACAGTGAGTTCCGTGAGGGCACAACGGTGTAGACAAGCTGACCCCACCACCAAGAATCTTAAAACATAGTATATGTCCTCAAGTCACCATTATCATAGATAGAATTTAGAAAGTTTATAAAATACATTTTAGTCTAGTTAACAGTGACATCTAGTTAAGTTTATCAGAGAAGATTCGTGTGAGCCCTTTTGAAAGAGGAACAGAATTTCACTGGAGGTGAGGCATGAGGGTAAGGTATGAGTGGTTTGCACCCCAGTGCAGAGCTATGGAGGGGTTTTAGATGGGGGCTGCCGTGATCACTACTTTGCTCTTGGAAGATCTAATTCAGCGGCAAGGGTGTGGAGGATGCGCAGTTGTGGAAGGGCAAGAGCCCAGGGCGCATTGTCGGTAGTTCACGTTACGAAGGGGCTGGTGATAGGGGAATGGGGAGCAGCCAGTTCAGCAGATTTTGTGGATGAGGGTGACAGGTCTGGGAACTGAGTGGTAGGTAAAAGAAGGGCAGTTATCAAAGATAGCTCCAAAATTTCAAAAATACAAGATGAAAAGGAAGTGTTTAGAGGAATAGAATAGAGTTCCATTCGTATAGTGCTGGGTATGAGATACCAGGGGTGGTCCCAGTGCAGACAGCTAACACTGGGTTACAAACAGGGTACTGGAGTACAGCAGGAATATTTGAAATTAAGACTAGCAAACGCTTTGGCCAAGAGGCTATGCTTTAAACCATAAATGTGGCAATAAACTTCAAAGAAGATTTTGTTAAGAAGAAAAAAGGAAAATAGAACCTTGGGAAGCATTTACATGGAATAATAAAAAAGAGAACAAGGAACCATCCAAAGAGGAAAAGAGAAGAGGGTTGGCGAGATGGGAGAAAAACCAGGATAGCACAGAGAGACCATCAGAGAGGGGAAGGGTCACAGGGTCAGGTGCTACAGACACGAAGGAGGAAAAGAACTGGGAAAAGATTACCTGGGGTTTGGGGATTCTCAGCTTCCTGGTGGCTGTCAAGAAAGCAGAATCAGATGTGTCACACACACACACACACACACACACAACAAAAACAACCAAGCCAGGCATGGTGGTTCACACCTGTAATCCTAGCACTCTGGGAGGCCGAGGCAGGAGGATCCCTTGAACTCAGGAGTTTGAGACCAGCCTGAGCAAAAGCAAAACCCTGTCTCTACTAAAAATAGAAAAAATTAACTGGGCGCAGTGGCTTGCACCTGTAATCTCAGCTACTTGGGAGGCTGAGGCAGGAGGATCCCTTGAGCCCAGGAGTTTGAGGTTGCTGTGAGCTATGATGACAACACTGCGCTCCACCCTGGGCAACAGAGCAAGACTCTGTCTCAAGAAAAAAAAAAAAAAAAATCATAAAGAGAGGTTCAGGAGCAAACAGAATAAATGGGAAGGCAACAATTACAAAGTACTTTTTAAAGAACTTTAAGGGTTTAAAAAGACATAATGAATGGGTAACTCAAAAGTGGGGTAATGAATATTTTTATGATGAAGAAATCCCAGGCTTATTTATAGATTGAGAAATAAAAACCAGTGTTAAGGGAGACTCTGCAATTAAATAGGCAAGGTAAGAGGGAATTAGATCTTCCATTTCACAGGACAATTGGAATGGTAAATATATGTAAAAGAAATTTGAAGGCACTACCTTCAATGAACTAGCGCAATGAATCAGTAATTCTGTTATATTAGTTCTTTCTTTACTCCTTCCCAACATTGCTTTCTCTCCTTTTTAGCTATAGAAGTGTTTTGCAAGAATTTTTATTTCACACATACTCAGTCCCTTACCCTCAATAATCTCTGAACATTAAGTAGAGGACAGATATCATATACGTTAAGCATTTAAATTCTGTAACAATTTTTAAAACAAGGTATCTCAAAGGATAATCCTTTTTAAAAAGCCACATTCTGTGAACTTCTTTCATGATAGCCCTAATTCTAGTAGCTTTGTAGTTACTAATACAAACCTATGTATTGCTCTCATGTCCTCCTTCGTTGTCATGAGATATCACATCCTCAGGTTCGTTATTTGGGGAGGGGCCTTTAACTTGTTTACTTAGACTGTGCTGTTACCTGTGGTAGCTGAAGGCATTCCAAAGATCACTGTGCCTGGGCACAAAGTATCTGATGGAACTTCTACTTCAGGATGGTGAGCTGGAATCAACTAAATCAACTAAATCCGCTGTTAAATTACCATAAAACTAAATGAAGAAGTTATTTTATCACTACTGGAAATTATATAAACAGCCACATGGAAGAATTTTGAAATTTTAAAAATGAGTTTTTATGATTTCACAAGGCAGAATGAATTCATAGTTGATGTCAAAGTTGACCTTGAGGAGTTTTTCCTTTTCTCTTCAATTCTAAAAAAGAGTTTCCTCCTACTTATTTACCCTCACTAATTTTAGCTTGGTTCATGTTATCAGTTTTATACCAAGATATTAAACCAAGGAGTACAGAAATTTTAAGAAAGCATGCTGTTGCAAGTAGTATACTGTAGGAATAATTTTTAAATTAACTTTACCATTCAATATTTTGCTGTAATCACTTTCTTTCCTGTAAAATCATTCCTTTTCTCTTTGCCTCATATCTTAACCAGGTATTTGAATATAAGGAGATAATAGAAGAAAGGTGTATATAAATTTGAGCTACAAAGTATAACTCTGTGTCTCATGGAAAAGACACATGCAAATTCTGAACTTAAACCCTTAGAAGTTAACCCTAGGGAAAAATGCCTGCCCTTTCCTCACGGAAGTACTGTAGGTCTTTGCATGTAGACCTGGATGGTTTTTTTCAATTTTTAGGAAACCTATAGAAATCTAGCCTATTCTATTTTATTCCTGAACTAAAGGTCCCAGAAGGGTGACTGGATCCTGGGACTCCTGAAGTGGCCGGAGTCATCCTGGTTAATGTACTGAGAGACACTCCCAAAAAGGCCTGGTGTCCCTGTACGGTGGTACAGGCAGGCGGTCCCCGCACCCCACTCACCCCTGGCCCCGCCCCAGAGCAGGAGTTCTTAACCTGAAAGACTTAGACTCCACTGGTACCATGACTAGGCCTCCCTCTTAGAGTCTATGGACCTCCTGAGAAGATATGTCTCCACATATTCATTCCTATATGTATGTCGTTTTGGGACACAGGTTTAGAGCTTTTGTTAGATTGGGGTCAGAGAACTAAAAGAAAGAAAGAGCTGCTTCCTCAGGACATATCCTAATCAGAATCTATATCCTCAAACCTGAGTGAAAAAGCAAGCAGGAGAGGTCCGCGTGAACATCCCAATACAGAGTAACTCCTGACGTCCTTTCAGGGCCCTCCATTATGCCTTCAGGCCAGGGGCGGGTATGATACCAGACTGCTGGAGCCATGTCTTGAACATGTTGATAAGGGACTACAATTTGGGCCATGTGTTATTCAGAAAATGTTTTCTCACCCCCATGGTCTAGTTATTTGCTTTCTTTAATGTGAACTTCAGCCTATAAATGCATTTTACATGCCTTTAATTAACCTCCCTGTGCTTCCATTGCCTCATATGCATAATGAGAATAAAAATAGTATCTATCTCATAGGGTTATTATAAGGATTAGATGGAAAACTATATGTAAAGCCCTAAAACAGTACCGGAAAAACTGGCAGCACTCAGCGAATTTGAGCATTAGCTACAGTTTAAGTGTTTTTAAATTATTAAGTAAATATGGACTAGGACTGATGCAATATAAAAGGCAGTTGTAACAGGTGCCCCATCCTCCCCCTGAGAATTACTGAGGCTCAAAAGCCCTAGATAAGTAGGACGAGAGTGTATATAGAACAGTTACCCTCTTCACTTTAACAAAAGGCCAGTCTCTCTGCTTGTCCCTCTTGAATTCAGGCCTGGGAAGACTGAGAAGTTTCTCCATTATATTTTTGCCTTGTTTCATTGCCCCATTTGTCTTGCGTTTTTTTGTTTGTTTGTTTGTTTGTTTTTCTAAAAATGGAAGAGGACTAATATTTAGTAGCCATGCATCTGTGTCAAATACATTATGTTACGTCATTTTTATAAAGCACATCCATTTTACAGATAAGAAAACCAGGGCTCAGAGAAGTTTAAAAACCAATCTGAATGTTTTCTTTTTGGTATGGGGAAGGTTTAGAGTATTATTAATAGTATAGTATTACATTATAGTATTAACCTATTAAGTTCTTTCTTGTCCTCAAGTACACTCTAATCAATAAGAGATTTTCAAATCATAGGGAATGGATTTCCATGCTATCTTACCCCAGAATACATTGTAGACTCTGCACATGCCCCTACGTGCACCCTTAGGCATCCTTCCACCGTAGCACCTCCCAGCCCAAATCCTGAAAAGGGCAAAACATCAGGTCCTTAGAATGGTCAGACTGCTGTGCTACTGTGTCAGACAGCCCTTTTCAAAGAGAAATACTTACAAGTAAAGAAATATCTTTTATATTTTTGAAAGACAGTTGGCTTGATGGCTTGAGAGCAGTCTGAAAGAATTCAAAATAGCGGTAAACTTAGAAGAGTAAATGAGTTTCACTGCACAGGAGGATTACTCTTAATCACCCTGTTCACTTACCTTCTTCCATTCTGAAGCAGTTTGCAGTAGTAGGGAAAATTATAATCTTAAGAAATTAAGTAAGACTTGTTGGTTCATTGTACCTGGTGAACCTTCCCTGTCCCGTGGTACCCACATAGTTTTTGGTAATGCATGGAGATAATTTCAGACATTTGCTTCCCTTAACTCCTAAGTGCTTTTGCTGCTGAGTATAGAATTCCAGAGACACAAGGGTAGGAACTTGATCTACACGTCTCCTAGTAATAGATGCAGATCAGATCAAAAGCCAAACTAGATTGTGTAAAAGTCTGTATAAATCCCAAATCAGAGCTTTAAAATAATAACTTACTGAGTCATGATTTCTGCATCTCATATGCAGTATTCCTTAAATCACATGTTGATGGCTAATCAGCAGAATCCAAAGACGCAAATTAGATGGTACAATATTTACAGAGAAAATATATGTGTAGCTTGAAAAGTAACGATTCTCAGGGTTACAGTCCCACCCCCCAACTAAAAAAAAAAATTGTAGCAGTTGCAATCTGAACTCTCAACATTGTAGCCAAGAAAGGAATGAATATAACAGTAGAAAGAGAGATTTCAAACAGAACTTGGTTAAAGGAGTCTGGACCTTCAAGAAATATGTTCAAGGAAGATTCAGAAGAAATACTAGGTAAGATGAATTATCCTTGTTCCTCAAATAATATCCTAGCAGTTTAATTATTAAATGTTTATTTTGGTCAGGTAGAAGAATTCATGAAAGCAGAAAGCCTGTATATCTCATCCACTGCTGAATCCCTAGCACTTGCAAAGGGCTTAGCCATAGTAGGTGCTCGGCAAATGTTTGTTGAATGAATGAATGAATGTGTTGGGAAGAACTGAGCAAAAGTAAGAGTGTAGTGCATTTGTGAGCATTTTGCCCATTTCTAAAAGTGCAGGTACTGATTTTTTTACCTGATTTTTTTTATTATTATTATTCAGCAGACCGACAAAACAAAGAGTGTCACAGATACCCTCTGGTTTTTATGCCTGGGAAACAGAAAAGCTTGCTGTTGGATGTAGGCTGCTACATATTTTGATTCTAATAGCAATATGGCAGGTCAACTTTGTAGTATAATCTGGTGCCTGTTTTTGATAGATATCATGGAAATAGATGCTTATTTTCAAGATGCTCAAACAGATGATTAGGCGAAAGCTCTAGCAAACCTTGAAACAACAAAAAGGAAAGGTTTTCCCACTCCCACCTCCCACTACTGTAACATCCTGCACAGTTTTCTGCAACCCCACCCCCTCCTCCTTGTTTCATCTTTTTCGTGGGTCTAATCTCCGTCAAGGGAATACAGCATGTGACTGTCAGTCTAGCAAGAAGACAGTTCCTGAGAAATCCACCCCCCACACACAGTGCTCCCAAGCTTCTCTCATGGGAATGGCATGATTGGATCAGCAGCAGGCAGAGCTGGCCCAGGGAAATAAGAGCTTGGCATAGAAATCCTAATGCCCTCCTGCTAGAAGAGCCCTCAAGAGAGTTGCTTCATGCCCACCCTCCTTGAACTGGCTGGACAGTAGAAAGATGTGTAGGAAAACAAATTCCTGGCCGAATGAATAGAGGATTAAATGAGTGAGAGATGAGTTCACTCCTCCAGAAGTCTCCGCCATCCCACTTGAATAGAAAGGCTAACTTTGAAGCCACTCTGTTCCCGTGGCACGATTTCGTATATACTCAGCTTTGGAATATGGTTGCCATCTGCTGCCAGTGCATAGGACTAAGGAAGTATTGGGGTGGGTAGGAGGAGGCCAGGGGGGCTGGGGCGGAAGAAAAGAGACACTTAAAATGAGCTAATGATCTCCTTTGTGTTGGAGTCTAGGTTTCAGAACATCAGTCCTGTACTTCAAGAACAAAACACCAGTGTGTCTTAGACCACACCAGGCGCCGGCACATCAGATAAGGCCTGCGCTGTGTGGTGTTCAGCCACTGAGCCTCAACAAGTTCTAAAAGTGAAATTAAAGAAGCAAAACAAGGAAACCAAAAGGAGAAAAGGTCTAGGGTAAAATACAGTCATAAGGGATCTGCAGATATATGTCTTCAGGGTTAATAGTACTTCAAAAATGAATCTATTAATTAAAGAGTTGGAAAATACTATAAATCCAAGGAATTTAATGATCTTTAGAAGAAATGAAATGTTTCCATACACTCTGAGTACATTGTGATCCTTTAGTACGATCTCAGGGTGAAATTAACTTCGCTATTGTGTATTGTTGCAGAATTAACTGTTGATTAAGAGTTATAGATTGCAGTACTAGGGGCATGGGCGGGTGCTACTTTAAAAACAGAAAAGCCTGTTCAGCAAAGCCAGTAAAACTGTAGAACATCTCTGAAAGGCAGTGAATAGCTCACAGAGCTTCCTAGTTTCCCCGATATTGTCTGTATAAATTGTTGGTTATGACACAGAATCATATTGATAATTTATATACTGAAATGACATGCCAGAGATTAATAATTAAGCTGGGGATGTGTGCTAGCAAAAAAAATTATTACAGTAAAGTTTACTTTCGAAAATTATTAGCTAGTTGGCTAAGTATGACATTTGAGGGCAAGTACTGTTATATATTCAATAGTAGTTCTGTATCTTGAGTTTGAATTGCAAGGTGAGGAGGCAGAAATCCGTTTTGCTGTGCAAGGAAAGAATATCATCAGAGATGTATGTAAGTATAAATTTAGAGACAATGACAATCCTAGAAACGTAAAAGATCACTTTAGGGAGCACAGAGTGATTGCTGAGCAGTGTGTCACACTCAGTGCATTGGAGCAACAAATCAGTGCATATTTGTTGGCTGTGTGAGCTCTGGCCTTGACTCCTGTCTACCAGCAGGGACAAGTCATACACGACTGTGACTCAACCACAATTAGAATATTAGTAATGCATTAAATCTATCTCGTGTATAGTTTGTCTTCCTAGGAACCCTGTGGGCCTCCCTATTCTACTTTATTTGTCCCTAAAACATCCCTGTGAAGCATACGCATCTTCATTTTACAGGAGGGATAACTGGTCCACAAAGGAATAATTTAATTCTTTGTCTTTAAATGTGAAATGATTGATAATCATTATACTAACCCGGCTCATTGTACCATTTTTCACATTATTTTAGGTTTCCCAGGCAAAGGACATATTTTATCTTTCTCATTATTATTTTTAATTAGTTTTCAGAAAAGTTGAGATAAAAACAGAATCTAACAAATATCCCATGGAGATATTTGGTGTTCTCTTTTCTTTCAAGAATAAATTAAGACCTTCTCTGCTCCTCTCTGCTGGCTCTCTCGGCAGATAGTCAAAATCCCATGCCAATTTTCAAATGAATAAGGGCTCATTCTAATAGCTGGATCACAGTCCCCTCTGTTGAGGAAACAGCCTTTTAAATTCATGTCTGCACCCTGAATAAGTTACTTTTGGTTAAAAACTTTAACAGTTTGACCTGAAGGTTTTTAAACAGTACTAACATATAACCTGATTGTGAGTTCAGCAATAAATTTATACCCAGTATGTAAAAGGCCAAAGAGAAAACTAGTGTTTTTTATTCTCTCTGGTGACCTTCACTAAATATTGCATATTTACTTTGTAAATGAGGACACCCAGTGGCCACCAAGAGAAAATATTCTAAACAATCTCTGACTGTTAACACAAGTATAAATACCCGTTATCAATGCCGATTGATAGATTTTTCTGTAACATCTGTTACCAAGCAGTTTAGCTTCCCTAAGTTAGGCAAGAGCGACAGGAGTTTGGCCTGATCATTTTTATATCGTTTCACAGACTGGTCATCTCTTCTCATTTTTGGTAACAAAGTGTGGCTCAGCTTTGGGTTCCACTGAATCCTCAGCTGATAGGAGGATTCAGTGAGCTCTCTTTTGGGGGAAATGGTCTTAGGGGATGGGGACAGAATGGCATGTGTCAGAAATCATAAATGAATGAGCAGAGTCTGGGAAACTCAGTGAACACACAAAAAAACAATTGCCTTAGACCTTAAATTCACATTGAAAATACAACTGTGGCTAGGTAGGGAAATAAAAGACAAGAAGAAGAGCATTGCACAGAACGTCAGGGGCTGGAAAGACCTCTTGGGACTATAACATGTAGACGCATCTCAGAGAATGTGCACCCCGAGGTTCCCTTGTGTCAGCATGTGTGTGAAGTGCAATGGAGAGTTGACCCAACAAGGACTCAGTTAGAACCTACTTATACAAATAAACATGCTGGGCAGTGTGAGGATCCATTATATATATCTGTACTTGTAGTTATAACAAGGCAAGGCTCTAGCCTTCAGGAAGCCTGAAGTCTTCTTGTAAAGATAAGACAGGCACAAATGAAAAAAAAAAGAAAAGAGACAATAATATATTGTTAAGAACTAAGTCATGTGGTATATGTGTTGGAAGTTCAGATTTACCCCTCAACATTCAGGTGCAAGAAACAATCCACTGCTTTTCTAAAGAATATTAAGCCCAAGGCCCCTGTTGCCACATTGGCAAGAAATACGGCCAAGTCTCAGGGCTCCTGTTCCCTCCCTAGAATGTTACAAGACTCTCAAAATCTAGGGAGGGGTCAGATCCTTAATGCATGGTGGTCTCCATAATTGACAGTGCTATTCCTCTCAAAGCAGTGCCTCTTTACGTCCAGTCTCCAGAAGCATGCCAAGCAAGCACCCCAACTAAAGTCGTGTGTAAGTAGAGACCATGGCACCTTCCCCATTTGAGGGCAAGTTATTTTTCCCTCTGTAATGCTACCCTAACATAACTCCAAAGGACTGGCCTCTTCCTCCTCACCCCAGACAGGGCCCAGATTAACAATTCCTTTTAGAGTACCTGGATTAAGAAAGGAAACGGTTTTAGGGCTTTGTCTTTTCAGCTTACTGGGCTTTGAAACCACAACTCCCCCAAAAGAACCTATAAATTTATACAAAGACTTGGCCTTTCTTACCTACAGGTGGAGGATGGGGGAGATTATTTTATTATGAAAGTTTTCTAACTCACTAAAAGCAAACCAGAAACTAATGTCTCAGTTTATTACCTCACCAACCAGTGGGAACTAGGAAAAGAGAGAATTCAGGATGGATTCCAGTAATCATAGGTTTCACAGAGAAGGAAGACCTTCGAATATATTGACTAGGGTTCATGAAAGTATATAAGATTTGGTAAGTAGAGAAAGCACAATAATTTTAGAGCTGGGGGAAAGTTCAGCAGACAAAGAGAAGTAAGGATGAGTGTAATTGTGCACAGGAAGGCAAAAGGACCAACCTCTTGGATTAGTGCAGATTTTTTTTGGAGAAAACTGAGAAAATCAAATCCAACCAAAACGGTGAAGTGAAATTAGACCATTAGAATGTTAGCTATAGCTATAAAAGACTCTTATAGGTCAGTATCTTTTTTCAATAATATGTAGATAATATAAATATTATATAAAAGAATATATTAAAAATTTACTAAAAATAAAATAACTTATTCCTCATTAGAATAATTATGAAGAATGCCTTCTACATCACTTATTTACCAGTGCCTCCCAAGGTTCTGAATTTTGGCAACACTTATTTAGGATCTTCTTCATCTCAGCATAAACCAAAAGAACTTACATCTTATTCTTTTTTTAAGGATTTCCTGTGCTAGTTCGTCATGGATTAACCTGGGTAGGCAGATGAGTTTCAGCTACTCTCTTAACCAGGCCCACACAAATCACTTCTGTGCTCCCATTTTAACCAGTAATCTAGCAAAACAGATTTACCCTTCTGCTTGGCTTTTCTTTGTTGCTTTGGGATAGACGGCCTTCGCCTTCAGTCCCTACTAAAACAATCTATCATGGCTCAAATCCACACTTTTCATAGAGAAATCCTCTAGCCCCTCCTACCAACAAACAGAGCTACTCTTGAAAACCAGTCGTGACATTAGAAGCAACTGACTTTTTTCAGGAAGACCCAAGCAAAGAGAAGATTTGAGCAGGAATCTGAAGACCTGCTTTAAAAGCAGTTTCAGAACAGCACAGCAATAGAGGACTAAAGGAAGTTATGTGAATTGGGAACTCTATGATAATTTTAGACAGAAAGTTTTTTTAAAATGACACTATGGGGTTCTGTTTTCTCACTCATCGAATTCCAGATAAAAGTTTTTCCAAAGTCAAAAACTTAATTTCTTGCATAACTATAATTCATCACCCATTGACAGTATTTTCCAAAGGAATGCCATTCCTTGGAGTTAAATATAAGATCTTTGAGCTCACTGAAGTTAAAAATTGTTTTTCCTATAAAGTAAGTATATGGTGATGTGGGGACCAAAAGAAGAGTGGATTATTAAGTAAAAAGATACTGGTTTGTATACAGTCACTTTTTAAATTTATAATTTTTTCTCAAGCAAAATAAGGGACCTTACTTTTTAACTATATACTTGAATGTATAGATCCTTCTTTAAGGTCTATCCAAAGCCAAGTTTAAACTGTACAACTTTGTGAATTTAAATAGATCCTTTTGTTCATTTTTGTATCCCACCCACGGATGTAGCATCTCTGTATTTTTGTTCCCCAGATTTAGTGAACAAAGGAAAAGGTTACAATAGGGCAGCAGCTAAATTTGTAAGGAAAGCACTTTAGAGGGAAAAAAAATGAAACTCCTAAAAGGTGCCTCAAAAGGTTTACAATATAAGAGGATTTAAAGGCATCAACCTCAGATTTCATTGACTTTTCTCCTTAGTCCCAGCAGGTCTTCTCTCCTCAAGAAGACATTTTATTTCAACTTTGGAATGAGGGCATAAGTGTCTTTCAGAATGTTGTCTGGAATTATCTATCCAATGCCTTTGTTCACAGAGTTAAAATTTAGCTTTCACAGGGTACACTATAAGAGAGTAAATTTCAGTGTTTTATTTCACTGCAATTAGATGCTCAAGGTATAGAAATTCATAAAGTATATATCTTGATAATACTCAAAACGGAAGTTTTAACTTATGGTTAGAATTGCTTTCATAAAATTAATGCTGAATTTCTTATTGATTAGTTGTTCAATTATACCCTCACCTCATAACTGAAGGGATTTAAGTTGGGTTAAAAGAATATTCAATTATTGGTAAATATGTAGGAAATACATATAAGAGTATAAGTAAAATAAGGAATTGATAATAGAATGAGGCTGGTGAACATTTTACATAGAAAAGCATACCATGAGATCCTACATAGTTGCTAATACATGGGCTAAATTTTAATTCTGAGTTCCCTACTAAAAAAAAAGTGAAGAGAGAAACATGATCAGTTATCAGTTCACAGGGTCCAAAAACATAAAAGCAGGTTGCAGCTTTTCCTTAGCACTGAGGTCTGAGAGAAGTTGATCGATGAATGTATGTTTCAGATAACAAAGGTCCTTTTTTATTTTTATTTATTTTTTTTTTT
>RJWJ010019880.1:0-29691 GCA_004363605.1 Indri indri | reverse complement strand
ACAAACTGTAAATTTTAAAACCCTGGAGACAATGGAGGGGGGCTGGATATCACTGACAGTCTCATCACTGTAACACTGCATTCCACCATGGTATGTATTTTTTTCATCTGCTGTATCTTTCCATGTTGTTACATGGATAATTATTTTTGCATACTATATTTAAGAGACAAACCATAATTTATTTAATCAACTTTCTCTTTGGAAGAATTTAGATGGCTTCTAATTTTTCCCCATAGAAAGTAATGATGGGATGACTATTCTGCATGTAGCTTTTTGCTACTCTATTAACAATCAGTCTAATAGAGTTACGCATCATTTAATAATGGGGCGGGGGAGTGGGGGAGGCAATACATTCTGAGAAAGGTGTCGTTAGGTGATTTTGTTGTTACGCAAACATCCCAGAGTGTACTTACACAAACATAGATGATACACAAACCTAGATGATACAGCCTGCTACACAGCTAGGCTGTAAACCTGTGCAACTTGTTATTGTCCTATATAGTGTAGGCAACTGTAACATAGGGGAAGTATGTGTATCTAAACACAGAAAAAGTATAGTAAAAATACTGTGGTATAATCTTATGGGACCATGGTCCTCTATGTGGTTTCTTATCGATGGAAACATCGGATGCGGCACATGAATATAACCTATTTCTACTCTATCATTGCCTATGTATCTTCATAATTACTCACTGTCTTACAGTGAAAGTTTAGGCTGTCCTACATTCATTCATTACTATTCATCTCTGTCCTTTGTTCTTCTCTTTTACTAACCATCTGTTTCATAAAAAAAGATGACTCTATCCCACTCATACAAACCCATACACCCCCAATGGTTTGTTTTCATACTCTTCCTTGTGTTAGTCTGCTTTCTTGAATATGGATGGCAGTTTTTCTTCTTTATTCTTAACCAATTCCTTCATGCCCATCAAAATTCAACATCCTAAGCCAACTTACAACTCAAAGTATCCACATCCTTTCAGATATTTAACTAAAATTAATATTATAGGGCAATAAATTATGCATGCCATTTAAAAGTCACTAAAATAATTAGCTTTTCATGCACAATGATTTGGTAAGAAACTAACGATAGTGGTAAAACTCAGTTTTCAAAATAAGCCTGATTATTTTTCTAATAATCATAGTCAAATCTTAACCCAATTTCAAAAGATCACAATGCCAACTAAATGTTGTTGGCTAACCTCTTTAAAATACACTAACTGTCCACAACTTAAGTAATCCCCTCCAAAATGTTAGCCAAGTCAAAGAGTAATTATTTTCCCATTCCACAGTAACTGACACTAAAATTACACAGATATGCCAGACAACATTCTAAGCAACTGTCCAATTTACTGCTATATTACTAACACACAGAATAAAGAGATAAAACTCTTGACTAAATAAATCTTTGCCCTTTGCAGCTTATATTAGATTATAAAGACAGCGAACAAGATAAGGTAAGCATATGGTGTCGTTTTTACTTTAATACATTATTTCCAACTGGTAGCCCATTCAAAACAAGGGAAACTTTATTTATACTAAAGTGTATAACTTACCTGCAAATCCAGTCAATTTTAAAGACACCTCCCAGCATTTTAGCATTCATTCCTGCTGGAAGCACCCAGTGTATAGGAGATCCTCCATGATGTGATTCTGAAGAAAGTCTTGCAAACCCTAAGGGAATCAGATCACAATATTATATGTAGATGCCAATATAACTAATGTTTTCATATGTCCAAATTATTTTTATTCTTACCTTGAAATTTTCCACTCTCTCTGACAGAAAATATTAAGATAACACTCCTTGCAGATCTGAATGCAGCATTTAATTTCTTTTCATTTACAGGGAGCGTGGACCATACACCCTATACAAATAACATAAAGACCATAAATTAAAATGAACTGCAAATCTATCGTGTTTCCAGTAATATTTGCATAGGAGCAAGGCTACATACAGATTTCTGTGTGCTTTAAATTTCAGTAAGCTATAATGAAGAAAGGTCTTACTCATCGGCTGTCAAAATAACGTAGTAATAATTTATAAAAAAAATCAGATATAATTATTTTAAAATAAACCATTTACTGTGATAAATACATGCTATTTGAAGGTGAATTGCAAGTTGTATGCTTGTCTCCCTGAGAAACTGTGTCTAATCAAATAATCAAAAATTACCATTTTAGTAAACTCCTAAGTGAAGAATCTCTGTCAAGACTCTAGCATTTTTCTATATTTAAGTTCATTTTATTTTTTAAGCAATTTTTCAAGTTCGAATTTTTATGTATGCTTGGCTAAAGATGCCTGTGTTTTACCTAGAGCTAGAACATAGTTATTTAATAATTTCTGAAGCATTTTAACCAATTTCTTCATTCATAAAAGATAAAAAGAGATGCAATCGTAAGTAAGATAAGGCAGAAGCTCTAATTCCGCTCACACCAATCTGTTCATACAATCTACATCTTCTCATTCACTCTAAGCGCTTAATTACAGGCATCCCTCAGTCTCTGTGAGGGATGGTTCCAGGACCCACTGTGGATACCAAAATTCCCAGATGCTTAGTCCCTCGTACAAAATGGCATAGTATTTGTGTATAACGTATGCACATCCTCCCGTATACTTTAAATCATCTCTAGAATACTTACAAAAACTCATACAATATTAAATGCTATGTAAACAGCTCTTATACTGTATTGGTTTTTTGTGTTATTATATATTTTCCTTTACTTCGATCTGTGGTTGAATCCAAAGATGTGGAACCCATGGATACAGAGGGCCACTGTACTTCGGCCTACATCCACTTCAGCTGGATAACAGAATAAATTATCACTACACAGGCTATTTGGTGTATTGTTTCCTTCTGTTTGTAAAGTTTTACAGGTAATCCTTGACTTAAGTTAGAAATATAGAATATTGACAGAAATGTGGTTAGAAAAAAAATTAGTTTTAATTTTTTTGAAAATCAGTTGAAACTATACAGTTACTCAATTTAAACCAAGAATAGCAAAACATTATAATAGCTGGTACAACACACAAATTTATTTCTGTAGCAAAAACATAAAATGAAAATTAGTTATCTTACGACATCCTACAGCAACTGGGCATATCCTTTTTGTAAAGTCTGGAGTGGGCCAGTAAGCTAATTCTTCCCTTTTCTTCTAAACCCAAGTATTCTTACTTCTAAAAAATAAAAGAAACTCTCCAGAAAGGAAGGAATTCTTTTCAAAAGAATCTCAAAGCATAAAACAAGCATCAACATAAAACAAAAATTGGTTAACTAAAGAAATTTAAAACTATTAGCATAATAAATAAGCAATTAAAAAGTGTAGAAACAAAAATCAACAGAGGCAGATCTTTTACAGTATAAAGTTAAACTAGTCTTCAACACTGAATATTCTGACTCCTAAAATCCATCTATAAAAGAAAACCCAAATTCCTAAGAGGTTGCCTAATAGTAACTGGCCACAAACCAGATTCTAAGTGGCAACTGGGAGGTGAATCTTTAAAGCTACAACGAAAAGTACAATATCTTATGTTACTGGAGATAATTCAAATCCAATTTCCCATTTAAAAATTTCAAGATTAGGACAGTTTCAACAGAACTGATGTTCATAATACCTTAGCTTTGGCAAGAGACACATTCTCATGGTTGTTACTCTTTATGAGGAAAAATCTTGCATCCTGAAGGACATATTTGAGTTTACTGGTTTGATCTGAAAAAAAGACATCCAAATTGATTAACCATAGGCTATTACCACATAAAGGGGTGTAAATTGTACTAACTGAAATTAGCCCTCCACAACCCAACTAAACTTTTAAAACTCAACAATCACCCATTCAACCTGGAAAGCTAAGCCACAACATGTAATAAAGTGAAGTTAAAAAAGGACAACCAGCATTTTGCAAGAAGATAAATCTAATCCAGTGATGTTCCGATATATCAGATCCATAATATTTAAGAATGAAAATGGCCACAAGTTTTATAGAATTTGTATCAGATTTATTTAAAGAGTGATAATGACCATTATGCTATCCAAAAAATATATATACCATCCCATTTTGTCCAAAAACTAAAATGTCCTGAAATGTTTGGTATGGCTCTAAAAGATAGGCAGTAAGAAGTGGACACAGAGCTTTCTATGTAAGATCATATTAATTTTTTCCCTTAACTTAATATATCAGAACATTACTACATTAAAACCAACTATTAATGGAGAACTAATAAGGCAAAATAATGACTTTATGCAGCATGCAATGGAAACAATTTCAAATTTAAATGATACCTTTTCGGACAGCACGAACGGAAGATGATAATTTCTCATGCTTCTTTTCTGAACCTGTATTTAGCCAAAGTACATTTGTTCAGATTGAGCTTTAATAGAGATAAGACAAAATTTCTACAGTCTTGTCACATAAAATTCTCATTCAAGACAAATTATTCCTCCTGGCGCACCCACACACACAAAAAAAATACTTCTCAATGTGTACGAGTGTTTTGCTTTTTGGGTTGTTTGGATTTTTTTAAAAAATATATTTGAACAATTTCCCACTCAGAAAACTAGTCACTGAATCATCATCTTCCAAGAAAAAAAAAAAAAAGTAAAAATTCCACTTAAGCAATAACAGAACAGGATTAAAATAATAAGAAAAAGCTTAGTTTCCTCTAGAATTATTACACTGAACATGCCAAAATCAGTACTAATGGACATCAACAAGTTCACGCTAAACTACAGCCTCCACACACTTCTAAAGCAGATTACATTAGAATCAGTCAGATATGATCACAAATAAAGGTAAAATGAGAATACCTGCATACGACTCTGAGGCAGAGCTTCCACTTCTATCAAAAACAATTGGAGATATGCCTCTAGCTCTCTTCCTTTCCTTCTTTTTCTCATCTAAAAAGAATCCGAACAAGAGTTTTTCAAATATCACAATACAGAAACTAACACAATCAAACAAGAATGTATCATCATGTGTCTGGTTTTTGCATGGCCATTATATTAGTCAATCTTTATCTCTTCTCCCGATCCCTCCATTTCCTCAGAAAGTGTTGTATTTTAAAGACACTGTTCAAAAACTATATGACAGCCAACTATTTAAAGAGCTTTAAATAAATTCTCTCCCTTAATTCTCAGAACAAGTTCATGAGCTATTCTCATTTACAGATGAAGAAACCTCAGCTTACAGGGACGGGGTTAGGCAACTTGGCCAGGGTCTAGGTTCCTGGTTGGCAGAACTTAGACTCAAAGGCAGGTCCCCTGGGTTTAGAGTGCAAGCCCTGACCTCTATTCATATTGAGTGAATGAAAAAGATATTTTATTACTATCCTTGAAAGGGGACTACATGTCTAACTAGTTTTGAGGGTTTTTATTGTTGTTATTATTTTTATTATCATTATTTCCTTCAAAAGTTCTCACATGTCTCTTTTAAATTCTACTCCATGGATATTTCCTTTCAGGAGTCTAAGCACTACGAGTTGATCACACTAAAGATAATGCATCTCTGTGGCTGTTTAAAAAAGATTATTTTATGGTTCAAAGTACTAAAGATCCCTTACTGAGATAATGCAGGGACAAAATAGAAGCAGAAGATCCTGCCCAATCGTTTTTATATAATGCTAAACCTAGGATTAGTATGAAAACTCTAAAAGGAATTTTCCTCTTTTTTAGTAACTCCCACTGCTCTTAAGTTTATCACCCCCTCCCCCAACTATTACCCCAGGGTCGAAAAAAAAAATGAAAGTTATCTAATAAGTTTTTATCAATGAGCATACTGCTTTTATAAAGATGTTACTAAAAATTCTGAGGAAAAAACAAGGTAAAATAAACTGCGATCTAGACTATTCATAACAGAAACTAAACTGTGAGATCCCTGGTATTTAAAAACTGGCATCTCCATAGGCAGGTGCAGTGGCTCACGCCTGTAATCCTCGATCTTTGGGAGGTTGAGCTTGGAGGATTGTGTGAGGCCAGGGCTTCAGAATCAGCCTGGGCAACATAGCCCTACCTCTACAAAAGATTAAAAAAAAAAAAAAAAAAATTAGCCAGGCATGGTGGTGCTTGACTGTAGTCCTAGCTACTCAGGAGGCTGAGGCAGGAGGACTGCTTGAGGCCAGGAATTTGAGGCTGCAATGAGCTATGATAACACCACTGCACTACAGCCTGGGTGACATAACGAGACTCCTTCCCCATTAAAAAAAAAACAAAACCCAAAACCGACATCTCCTAATTAAAGAGTTCCAAATCCATCCCATTTTTCTTTCATGAATTATAAAGAGAAACTACCGAATGAAAAAAATAATTTGCTGCACACTAAAAACAGTACCCAAATGCATGTTCCACATAAGGAATTCTCCTTTAATAAGGAAAATAAGGGTTCCAGGTATTTCTTTTAAAACAATGAACTTCTTCTATGAACAGTTTTGATATCAAAATTTATTTAAAAATACAGGCTACCATTCAATGTGAAATGTCTTCTCCACAAAAATAAAGCATCATCAAGTACCTACCTACAGTACTGGCATCATCTAATCTAGCTTATTAAAAATGCAGATTATTTCAGGCCCTATCCATTTAAAATAAGTCCCCTTTGACTTACACAAACATTCAAGTTTAAGAAACACTGTTCCTAACAGATATCGAAAAGAAGATTCTTTTTTATTTCAGCATATTATGGGGGTACAAATGTTTAGGGTACGTATGTTGCCCTTGGTCCCCCCCCAAAAGAAGATTCTTATAACAAAATGTTCCCTTCCCCAATGGGTGGTTTCACACATCCTCCACAATAAATGAACACTCAATGCATACTGCCAATGCAATTTTTGTTCCCTAACCATTATTATGAATTATAAAAGATACATCCCATCAGTTTGCAAAAAGCATGATGGGAGCATGAAATTAAAGATTCTAGTTTTTACAACAAACCTAACTACTCATCTATTTAACTCTTTAACTGCCTTAAAAAACTTGTTTCAACTCACAAACCTACAACTCTAGTGAACAAAAGGCTGATTTTACTACATTTTGCTTATGTAGCAATCTGGTAGCACCTTTACATAAGACAGTCATGAGACTTTAATCACCAAAGTAGCCAGCGGTCTATAAGTACCCTGACGTCTCCTAGCTGTGCTCTCAGGGTTTCCTCTGACAAGAGGGTTCCTTCAGCCTAGTGATTGCAACTACCTAATAGTCATACATTTTTTTCCTCACAGATGAGATAGCGGAAGAAGAGGCAGGACATGTAGTACTGAAAAAATGACCCAAGATAAGCTCTTACCCAATCTTTCCATAAGAATCTTATTTATACTCTGCTTTTCCATCTTGCATCTTTTCACCCCAGCCTCTGTGGACCCTATCTCAGCCAGTCAACTCACAGGTACGGAATTAAGAAAAAAGTTTGTGCTCCCAAGGAAAAAAGAAAGAATTGTTTTGGTCCTGCTGACACATGATAGAAATCTAGGGGCATTTTCCCATGGAAATATCGTAATACCTAGCGGACAGGTTTCTTATGAATATACTTCGAGTACATCAGTGTTTTAAATAAGCTGTTGTCGACTGGTATGAAAACTTAAGAACTTACAACATAAAAATCTGAAATACATTTCCTTAGAGAAATAATTGGACTTGTATTCCTTTTTTTTGAGACAGAATCTCATTGTCTCCCCCTGTAGTGTGCAGTGGCATCATCGTACCTCACTGCAACCTCAAACTACTTGGGCTCAAGTGATCGTCCTGCCTCAGCCTCCCGAATAACTGGGCCTACAGGTGCGCACCAAGATGCCTGGCTAATTTTTCTATTTTTAGTGGAGATAGGGTCTTACTCTTGCTGAGGCTGGTCTCGAACTCCTGAGCTAAAGCAATCCTCCCATCTCGGCCTCCCAGAGTGCTCGGATTACAGGTGTGAGTCACTGTACCCAGCCTGGATTTGTGTTCATTTACAACACACACAATCAATCTGAAGCTGGGAAACACCTTTACTGAAATATGCAAATCTCATTCAAATTATACATATGTATTTTCAACACTCAATAGCATATAATTGACTATAAAAGATGGCAAGACTATCCTACTAATATCCCCCATCTCTCAAAAACTGTATAATCTGAACATTTTCAACAACTAAACCAATCAAGGTTTCTTCCCCCCAAAGACAAAGTTTTACATAAAAAGTAGTACCTGATCCATCTGTGCCTGAACCAGATCTGACAGACCCGTCTGTGAAGGAAACAGATTCAGAGCCAGAGTCGCTGGCCTCACTTCGAGTGTCGTAGTCATTTCCCTCCTCCTTCTGGTCTCTCTCATCCTGTTCATATTCTTCTTCTTCTTCCTCCTCCTCCTCCTCTTCCTCCTCCTCCTCCTCTTCTTCCTCCTCTTCCTCTCCATCTTCATCCACCTCTTCATCTTCCTCTACCTCTTCATCTTCCTCTACATCTTCTTCCACTCCTTCCTCCTCGTTCTCGGTGTTGTTGCCTTGTTCATCAGAAGACCCACTGCTGCCAGTCTCCCGGTCGGAGCCATATTCTTCGGAGTTCACCTCTTCCTTAGAAGACTGGCTGGATCTGCTTGCACGTCTATCCACTTCAAGCCCAACTCTCTGATGTTTAAAGAAAAAGGGAATCAGCAGTCATACAACAGACAAGGTCAGAGTGAATGAGTAGTTCTAAAGCATCAAAAAGCACTGCTGTTTTATATCTGCAATAATATTACTACCTCGGAACCATCTGGCGTAGGGGATTTGGTCCTCCTTTCAGGATCCCTTTTCCGGAGACAAGTTTTCTCAGGCTGACTCTTATAAGGTTCTCTGGAGGCACTGCTTGACAGACGAATTTTCCGATCAGCATCTAGACGCTTATTTCGTTCAGATCTTTGATACTCCTCATTTTTATATTCTGTGACTGACTTTCCTTTTGTACTAACTATTCTTTTGTTATTGCTAACAGATGAGCTCAATGGCTTAGAAATCAATTGTCTTGAATGGACAGAAGGCTTTTGTCGCTTGGTGTCCGTAGATTCCATTCGATCACTTTTTCTTTTTGATCCTTTAAAATACAATTTAAAAAGACACAAAGTATTTGTAATATTCCACTTATTTCACCACAGATTAACAGATAATATACATCAAGGAGAATAAAGCCTCATTTCTTTAAAATGTCTTCTGAAGTATTTTTACTCCAGAGTTAATCTAAAAGAAAACATAGCTTTTGACTATTGGAACAAATCCATATATTTAATAAATTTCATATATTGAAAAAAAACACAGTTTGTGTTTGGTGTTAACCACCTTCAAGGAATAAGTACAAAAGCAGTTCTTAAGAAATTGCATCTCATCTATTTATAGTTGTTTTAACAAAAATAGCAGAAATCTTACATACCCTTTTTCTCGTTTTTATCTTGTTCACTCTCTGGATTATACAGTTCATCATCCTGTTCTGGTACTTCAGTCAAAATATCATCCAGAACATTAAGTTCTCCATCTGCAAATAAAATTAAGAATTAATAGGAAAAAATCAGTATCATTACGCATTTATTTTAAGTACTTACTAAATGTGAGATCATGAGCCCCAAGAATTTTTTATTTCAGGATTATGACACAAGATTCATTTCTATAAAACAATACAAGGTAAAGGATATATATACAGAGGTCTTCTACAAAGCTAGGAGTATACATCCCATAGGTTATAAAAAGATATACTGGGGTACACAAAAGGATTTTTATTTCAACTTTTAATTTCTAACTTGTGATGCTTTAAAATGTACACGATCAGTCTAGAAATACATGTGTATAATTTATAAACAACATTTATCAAAATGTGTACTCTCCACAACAGTACAAAGGAAAATCTAGTAACTTTACAGTGCAGAAATAAGGCAAATGCCAGCTTAATCAGGTAATCAAAATTAACATCATCAATAATGGGACAAATCAGTATCACAGAACTCCTGTTATGATGCTTTAAGAAAAACAGAACAATGCTTTTGTGATATTCCTATGCAAAGTGCAAAATCTAACTCTACACATGAGGAAACATCAAACCCAAATTAAAGAGCATCCTAACATGTCACTGTCATGAAACACAAAGACTAAGGAACTATTCCATAATAAAGGAGACTAAAGAGATATGATAACTGAACACAACCCATGATCTGAAATATAACTGGGAAAACTACTGAAATCTGAATAAGGCTTGTAGATTAGAGTAAGTATCAATGTTAATTTCTGAATTGATAGCACTATGGGTTAAGTAAAAGAAAGTCCTTATTTTTAGGAAATTGTTAAGTAGGGGCAAAGACGCACCATGTCTGCAACTGACAAATGGTTCTGAAAAAGAAAATTGTGCATGCGTACGCAGATTGAGAGAGGATAAGAAAAACACAATAAAATGTTAACATTTGCAGAATGTGGTTGGAGAGGAAAAGAAAATACTCTGTACTACTCTTGTACCTATTCTGTTTATTTGAAATTATGTCAAAATAAAAAGTTAAAAAAAAATCACTGATGTGCTACACAATCAAAGAGGCTGCAACCTGCTGGTGGATTACAGAAGTTTAACTTGTTCCGAAAAGGTAACCATGACCATATTGACATTCAAGGATCATGTAAACAGCAAAATTTTGTTTCCCTACCACCACCCTGTCCAACAAGACAAAATAAATCTTAGAAATAGATGCAGACACCACTTTAAACTGATTTTTTCCTTTTAATTCTCTCCAAAGAGAAAAGGGAAAAAAAAGCTCATTTTTAAATAATGTACTAAAAGCTTTGTGCTTTTCTTAAGCACAAACTATTCCAGTATCAAAAATGTCTTTCCGAATTTAAGATGTAGCAAAGGGTAAGTATAAAGTCATGAAAACTGATGAGACAGAAAAGCTGTATTTATGGCTCCAAGCAAAAAGCAAAGCCCACTGTAAGTATACCAAAGTTTATTAATTAATCTGGGGTCTATAAACAGGTTAGATGAGATTCAAATTTCCCCAAAGGGGTAAGAATCAGTGCCTAATGAGACTGAAACAGTTAATGTAGGACGTAAGAAGGGAAACCTTACACAAGAAATGGAAAAGGTTAACATTGTCCTCTATATTCGGAGATAGACACAGTTTCTATTTAAGAAGGATATTTGAAAACTACTGTGTCTGGAATGGCATAACAATTAATTTTGCTGGGTGGTATCAATGCTGATCTGTACTTTACCATTTTCCTAAAATGAAAACATACTATAATGGATTTTTATTTTTGTTTACTTATTTTTTTAAATGTTATTTAAAATCCAGATATGCCAACCAAAAAAGCTTCTCTCATCCTCTAGATTTATGTTTTCACTAAAGACAAAATTCCCTCAAGATCTGAATGGGTGACAGGGCGTGTTGGCCCATGGCTGTAATCCCAGCACTTTGGGAGGCCACTGCAGCCTTGGGTTTAAGCAATCCTATTGCCTCAGCCTCCAGAGTAGCTAAAACTACAGGCGCATGCCACCAAGCCCAGCTAATTCTTATTTTTTGTAGAGGCAGTGTCTCACTCTAAGTTGCTCAGGATAATCTCAAACTCCTGGCCTCAAACCATACTCCTGCCTCGGACTCCAAAGTGCTGGGATTGCAGGCATGAACTACCATGCCTGGCCAGAATCAAATATATTTGCAGAAGACAAAAACAAAAAATTTAAAACTACCACAACAAAATAGGCAATTAAGTAAATATAGTGCTACACAAATCTTTTCATAAACTCACTAGATCTTAATTAGAAATATCACTCCTAAACCTGAATATTTACATGAAATTACATACTTTATATATGCCAAATTTAATAAATACAGAATGAAAGAATTATGCAGGGGGTGAATTTAAATCAATTTAAATTTTAAAAACATGTCTAAATCATGGTTTCCCTATAAAAAGGGGTATTACTGTTTTAAAAAAGTGTTAATGAATTCAATTCATGTATTAATTGCAGTTTTATATAAGTACCTACAAATTTTTGCAAGACAAATATTAACCAATCCTTAATAAAATACCTTGCCACTTTAATATTTTATCACCATCACATGTATTATATATACATACAATATGAAATAAATAAGGCATGTCTTATTGCCCATTACTTTGAAGATAAAGAAACATAAGTTCAAGTTGACCAAATACATTTGTCTAATAACAATGGGATATTTGTCTAGAGTTCTGGCTTTCTAAATATATAGTTAAATTAGACGGGGAAAATTAAAAACACCTTAAGCAAAAAGAACACAACACAAATGCAAAATATTAAAAGATCGTATGCATGTAGATTAATTTCAAATTAGGGCACTAGAAAGTTCTGTATTTCCAGCATTAAAACGTCTTAAATTTATTTGGATATTTAAGATCAACTACAATATCCTCACTTGATGATGCACACGTTTTTATCCATATTATAGTCCATGACATCAATAAGCTGTGTGGTTGGTTTTATCACAAATTAACAAACTAAAACCTACAGAAGATGGCTCATGGCCTGTTTCTGTATGGCCTATTAGAATGGTTTTTATATTTTTAAGGCTTTTAAAAAAAAAATAAAAAAATTGCCAACCCCTGATATAAATAACCACATTTTTAAGTTACTTTTCTCCACCACTGAAAGTATTTATACATTTACTGAAATAGGATAAACAGAGCAAAGAGATTTGGAGGCAAGAAAATGCAGGTTATTGCTTAAGAGTTAGGTATTAGGAAAGTCCTAGTTTTTCTGAGCTCAAGTTTCTTCACCTCTGATCACAGGCGTTTAGAATAAAAAGATCAGTGTTAGGGAAAAAAAAGGAGGACAATTATTTGAATCTCCTGACGAATTTTTCAAACGTCAAGTCTTTTCTTGTGACTAACAGACTCTAATAAACCCTACCTGCCCCAGCCCTTTTACTAATGACTCGGCGACATAATATACAAAATCTGGTCCAGAACATAAAACAAAATCCTTTCTTAAAACAATCCTTTCTTCAACAAAACAAGTACTAGCTACTGCTATGTATCACCCCAAAACTTGGTGGCTTAAAACAGTAACAATTATTTTTGATTATGGCTCATGGTTCTGGGGCTCGACTAGGGTCCCTCATGTGGTTGCAGTAAAATGCATGGGGCTGAAATCATCCAAAGGCTTGTTCAGTCACAAGTCTGGCTGACACCTAGGCTGGGAAGACTCGAAGCAGCTGGAGCTTCTGGGGCACTGGACCTCTCTGCAGTCACTCTCCACTACAGCAGCTTCAGGGGAGGCAGACCTCTTACATGGTGGATTAGGACACTAAATGTGTACTTCCAGAGAAAGGATCATGAAGACACTCAGCAACACCACCACAGTATTTCATTCAGAGGCAATCACGAAAGCCCACCCAGGTTCAAAGGGAACACATACTACACTTATTATTGGGAAAAGTGTCAACATGTGGTGGAGGCTTTCGAAGCTACCACATATACTTAGTTTTATTTAACTGTAAGGATTTTAATTATATGTGTAAGGCGCATTTTTAAAAACCAAAAACTGGCTTTAAAAGGCCAAATGTTGGTGCTTATAGTACCAGATTATAAAGGCTAAGGTAAGCTGCTTCCTCTGGCCACTTCCTTCATTGACTTGAAAAAGTACACTTTACACATATTTTAATTCATTTTTTAAATTTAGAAAGAATTAGTAATAAAAAAAGGAAACATTTTAGTACTCTCACAAGCTACTGCCGTTAAAGACTAAAATCATCACTGGCATATCTTGTTTGGAAAGAAATAATTATCTCTTTAAGAAATAAAGTAACATCTGCTAGTTCTAGGGTGACTTTTTAAAACTCCCTTAATAAATGTTTTAAATCACTTTCTTTGCCTTGAAATATAGTATTACTGATATCCTATATAGAGAGATGTATACATTCAATTACTTCACAGTAGTTGGCAGCAGCACCCCAATCAAAGAATATTAACGGTAAAATGAACAAAGGTTAGCAAATGTCAGATTAAGAAAACTTCTATATTCCTCCATCAAAAGGAAAAGAAAAAAGAAAAAAGAAAACTTCTATAAACATACAATTCATGACTACAAAAATAATCCTAATTTCTGTGGGATAAAGCAATTCACAGCTGGGTGCAGTGGCTCCTATCTATAATCCCAGCACTATGGGAGGCTGAGGCAGGAGGATCGATCACTTGAGGCCAAGAGTTTAAACACCAGACTAGGCAACTTAGCCTCTACAAAAAAAAATTAGCCAGGCATGGTGGCAGCTACTTGGGAAGCTGAGATGGGAAGACTGTCTGAGCACAGGAGTTCAAGGCTTCAGTGAGCTATGATCACACCACTGCACTCCAGCCTGGACAACAGAATGAGATCTCACCTCCAAAAAAAAAAAAGGCACTTCACAATGAAAGTTTTTTTGATGTCTATATAGAGAACTACACAGACTTTAAAAATCATTTTTAAATCTCTAAAACTGTTTCAAAACTAAGATGCCACAACAATATAGATTTTTTCGTAATGCGCCAGTGCTCAATGAAACAATACTTCATTTCCATTTAGGGCTAAAACTCAAAACCATCCAAAAGTTATATATTAGTAACTTACACGATAAATCCAGCTCTTGGATGCTTTGTTTTTGAAAATTCTACGGATTTAATATAAAAAAAAATCCCACTTTGTAAAAGGATTATGTGACCATTAAAGGGCCCAGATTCTCACCTGGAAACAACCAGCTGGAGCAGTCCTGATAGTCTTCTGTCAAGACACAGAGAAGGTAACATATGCCAAGGTTTTGCATGAGACAATCTGACTTTATACCTGGTGAATCAGCATATTTACTATTACTGCCTGAACATACACCACACCTGCTCTTCCAAAAAAACAAAACAAAACAAAACACCGATAATACCATTACCTATTATATTAAGCAAGTACTTAATCTGTCTGACCCTAGTATACATATATGTCTGCAACCCTTGAATAACAATGATGTTAAACAACTTCAAATAAACTGAAGGTTCAGTTCAATAGACGCTGAGGCACAGGGACATCAAACCCCAGTTTCTGAATTCAGTATACAATACTTTGTAAGGTAAAAAAGGCAGAATACTAAAGGGCACACACCTCCTCAACTCCAGATGCAAGCATAGTGTTGTCAGATCTTCCAAATTTTCAAGAGGATTCCCGAACTCAAATTTTTATTTGGAATTGCCTAACTTTTAAATGTTGCTTCAATTAAAAAAAGAAAAAACACAAAAAAACAGTTGGTTGCCAGCTTGTTTCCTCTGTGAAAATACACTCATGAGTGAATGTTTTCCATTCACATTATCTTCTGTACATGGACTGCACTGTTGTCAGTGATGCAGACTAGCACAATCTTAGTTACCACCACAAACTGAGTTTTAAGGTAAAGGTACAGATTCCCAGGGTATACAGAGTAAAAGAAGGATATAAAAAGAATAACAATCAATGTTTTTAAAGCCTCTTCAAAAACTGACAAGATGTTAGAAGTAACAAACCTAGTTTTCTGTTGCTTGATTGGGGTTTTTGTTTTAGGTAAACATGGGAACCTAATCTAACTGGCTTTCAAAGTAGTTTAACCATAGAAGGTTATGTATGCAGCAAAAATTCCAAAATGAAGCCCGAAGAATTCAGGTGACTTGACTAAAATCTCAAAACTCTAAATCCAAATTCAGTGCCTTTTTCATTATACACAAATTTATCCTAATCTTTCAATTCCAGGCCCAGGAAGGTCACAAACCTTAACTCCAGGGATATCAGTGTAGAAAAGTACACTTCATCACAGTCATTTTTTGATCCCAGAAGCTTCTGGGTCAGAAGATACAAAGTATTATTTATTTCAGGGTCCAGCATCAGACTTAGTATTTAAAGAAAGGTAATATACTACACATTTCATTTCCCAACACCCAAGGCAAAAAAGTACATTATACTTTTTTTATTGTAATTCACTTAATATAGTTTTAGCGGGGTTTGGCAACAGTGCAAGATTTCCTGGAACTTCTCCTTCTATTATCTTGCAATGTACCTTTTACATTTAGACCAGTTTCTCAGCTACTTTTTGTCATTTGAAACTGTCATTCCTCTAAATCTGTGTCCTCAACCTCCAAGTCCAGCAGGGACCAGTACTGGTCTGTGGCCTGTTAAGAACCAGGCTGCACAGCAGGAGGTGAGCAGCAGGAAGCTTCATCTGTATTTACAGCCACTCCCCATCTGCTCCCCATCACTCACATTGCTGCATAAGCTCCACCTCCTGTCAGATCAGCAGTGGCACTGGATTCTCATAGGAGGATGAACCCTACTGCAGACTGCACATACAAGGGATCTAGGTTGCGCGCTGCTTATGGGAATCTAATACCCGACGATCTGAGGTGGAGCTGAGGCGGTGATGCTAGAGCTGGGGAGCAGGTGCAAATACAGATTATCATTAGCAGAGAGGTCTGATTGCACCCTAAATGTAATGCACGTGAACTAACCCAAAACCAACACCATCCCAACCTCCATGAAACTGGTCCCTGGTGCCAAAAAGGTTGAGGACCGCTGCTCTAAATGAAGTTAAGAGACTTGGAGTTCCCGGTCCAGTTAAACTCCCTGTTTTCCAAAAAGCATACAATTGAAGTGTCTAACAATAGCATTTTTAATTTTCTACCTTACTTATATTATAGGTAAAACAAATACATAGGAATACCAATTACATACTCTATGCTTTACAGAGCCCTAACTGAAGTAAACCAGGAAAAGCAATTTTATGTGAAAGACTTACTATTTTGAGTGCCATAATATGTACACAACCATGTGCCACATAACTACGTTTTGGTCAACGAACCAATGAACTGCATATCAAATCGTGGTCCCGTAAGATGATAGTATCATATTTTTACTACACCTTTTTTATGTTTAGTTATGTTTAGATACCCAAATAGTTACCATTGTGTTACAAATGCCTACAGTATTCAGAACAGTAACATGCTATAGCATGTGCTGTGATATATGATAATAGCAATGGGCTATACCATGTAGCCCAGGTCTGTAACAGGCTGTATCATCTAAGTTTTCATAAGCATACTATGATGATCACACAATGAAACTGCTTAACGCCTTTCTCAGAATGTACCCCCATGGTTAAGCAACACCTAACTGTGTACGTATGTACGCATATAACTGTGTGTGTGTGTGTATATGTGTATACACAGTAGTCCCTGCCCCCCCACCCCCCGCCGCCGCGCCGTCATCTGCCGTTTTGCTTTCCAAGGTTGAGGTTACCCATGGTCAAAAAAACATTAAATAAAAAATTTCAAAAATAAATAACCCGTAAGTATTAAATTATATGCCGTTCTGACAAGCATTCTTGTGTTCTCCCACGCTGCCCTAACAGAGATAGGCATCACCTCTTTGTCCAGTGTATCCACACCATATATGCTACCTGCCATCAGTCACTTAGTAGCCATCTCCGTTAGCAGGTCAACGGTCATGTTATCACAGTGCTTATGTTTAAGTAACCCTTGTTTTACTTAACAATGGTCCCAAAATACAAGAGTAGGAATGCTGGCATGTTGTTATAGTTACAACTGTTCTATTTTATTATTGCTGTTGTTAATCTCTAACTGTGCCTAATTTATAAATTAAACTTTATGATAGGTATGTGGCAGGGGACTACTGTATAACTTAAACTGAGAAACTCTTAGCTTTGGATGTCATATTGCATAGTCAGTTATTAATGAAGTCCAACCTTGTAAATATTCATGACACTGAGATAAAATTACTGTACACCAGAACCCCCTGATAAACAAGACAGGCATACTCCTGGCCCTCATGGAGCTTCCAGTCCGATAAGGTAGAAAAGCATGTTATTTTGAAAATAGTAATTCATTATACACACTTTGGATAAACTTTTATAACTGTTCTTTATAGAGAACTTTTTAAGAGCTTAAGAAATAAAATTTATACAAGGTATTTATAACAACAGCAAAGATGTGCATTTCTTCCTTATATAGAAAAATGGCATTTAACATTAGTTAATACTAGCATTTTAACATCTTTCAAATCTACTTTTTGGACAAATAATCACCACAGGAATCACGAAGAGCTGGCAATCTGTCCAATTACACAGGCTTCAGCTTCTGAGTATTATAAAAGCTTTATGGAAGTTTATGTCTGCATATTACACAGCTCACATATAAAACCCAATAATTCAAGAACTCTATGACCAAGAGTTTGACTGCTCCGTAATTAACATAACTGCAAATTTTTCCAACTTAGACTCATTTCTTATGAAGATCTTATACCTTATTAGGTCATTAAATATGAAATGTCCAATTTTGAATCAAAAGTGTGATTTATTATATCTCAAACAAGCAGTACGATTAATCAAAGTATGCGCCTAAACTATTGACAGAGTTTTGCCATCTTAATGGTAGCTTGTTTACACCAGCAGCAAAGAGGCCTAGACAGCAAGTGGTGATGAAATTGAGAAAGGCGTTTTCCACAGCTTGCTGAGAATGGAAAATTTTTTCTTGCAAGAAGTGGTCCAAAGCCTGGAAGAACTGGTAGTCAGCTGATGCAAGGTCTGGTGAATACGGTGGATGACAGAGTTTCCAAGTCCGGCTTCTATAGTTTGAGCAGTGTTGTTTGTGAGACATGTGGTCCAGTGTTGCCTTGCAAGATGACTGGCCTGTCTCTATCGACTAATCTCGGCTGCTTAATCGCAAGCATCCTTACCATTTCATCCACTGGTTGCAGTAGATTGACTGACCAGGTTTCATGAAGCTACAGTAGAAAACACCAGTGCTGGACCACCAAACAGACACCATTAGCTTTTTTGGATGAATATTCGGTTTGGGACCGTGTTTTGGCACTTCATCTTTATCCAACCAATTTGCCAAACGCTTACTATTGTCAAAAAGAATCCATTTTCCATCACACATAATGATACCGTATAGAAATGGTTTGCTTTTATGTTGTGACAGCACAGAAAGGTAAGCTTCAAGATAGTTTCTCTTCCAACCCTCATTTAATTCAGGTGGTACCCATTTACCTGATCTATCAAAGCTGATCTATCAAGCTTCTTTAATTTGCAGATTTGTTTCAAATGGTCCAATATTGTTGGGACAGTAACATCGAACCTTGCTACTAATTCACACATAGGTTGAGAAGGATTCGCTTCTGCTACGCTTTCTGCTCATCATTATCCACCTTGGACTCAGGGCACCCGCAAGGCTCCATTTCAAGATTAAAACCACAAGAACAGAACTTCTCAAACCACTGATGTACTGTGTGTTCATTAGCCACATCCTCCCAAACACTTCATTGACATTTTGAGCTGTCTGTGCTGCATTGGTTCCACAATGGAACTCATATTCAAAAATAACATGAATTTTTGACTTATCCATGGTTTCACAAAAATTGCTCCCAAAAAAAAAAAAAAAAAACTTGAAAGATACTCATAAGCCAAAACGTGCATTTGTGAGACTGAGGATGTACCTTCACAATAAAAATAAAACAAGAAGTGTCAAAGTGAAATGTCAGATATCAACTGTCAAGACTTAAGGAAATCAGACATTTCATATTAACCAATTAAGAAGGGACTTAAGGTTTGTGACATGACTACGATTCTAACAGTGTTTATCTTTATAATTTCCTAATGTTTCATATAAAATAACTGATGAGAATAAACTGCTTAGATTCCCACTGATTTAAGAGAGGAGTTGTCAAGTATTGATTCTAATTCTACAATTCTAGGGCAACGACAATGCTCAAGCAAGTGATACACACCTTTGGGTTATTCCAGAACTCTTCCAAAATTAAATAAACCAACTCCAGTAGGTATTTGCTAGCTTTCCATGTAGCCCAGAGGCAATTTCTGTTCTAAACTATAACGAAAAGCACTTATATCAGAACTGGTTTTTTTTTTTTTTGAGACAGGATCTCACTGTCTCCTAGGCTAGAGTACAGTGGAGTCATCATAGCTCACCGCAACCTCACACTCCTTGGCTCAAGCAATCCTCCTGCCTCTGCCCCCAAGCAGCAAGGACCACAGGTGCACACCACTGTGCCCAGCTAATTTTTTCTATTTTTTTTGTAGAGACAGGGCCTAGCTCTTGCTCAGGCTGGTCTCGAACTCCTGACCTCAAGCGATCCTCCCACCTCAGCCTCCCAGAGTGCTAGGATTACAAGTGTGAGCCACTACGCCCAGCCCATCTCATAATTTTTGAAACAGGGAAGTTCAGTTATGGAAATTAAGTTTTTTAAAAAACTAAACGAATGTGAAGCAAAAAAACCCTTCCAAAGTTGGAAAATCTATCCTATGTATTACTAATAGGTGACATTACCACTTCCCAATAATAGTTACAAAGTTTATGTACTTGGAGTGCATTATCAGCACTAAATCCATGTCAAAAACAATACTTTTAAATCTAGTTTTCTTCTTCGATGTGCATTATTGCATCTACGGTATTACCTGACTTCTAAGTATGTCCGTTGTAACACACAATAAATTCTTGGGAAGTAATGAATTTCACTCATTTTTGTATTTGGTTCATCTCGCCTATCACAACCACTAGACTCCCATACACAATCAAATGTTTACTACTGAATTGTTATTAAGATCATGTATTTTAATAACTAAGCTTACTACTAATTAAAAACATTTTCCTTTATTCACTAACACCATACAACCCTACATCCACATTCCTTCTGGATTTCTCAAAAAAAAAGGGGGGGGTAGTGGGGGAGATTTTTAGGATTCAGTTTAAGCATGGAAAGAAAACTGCAATAACCAGTCAACGGACTGCTTTAGGATAAGGGCAATATCTTAGGCATATTCCCACCCCTTTCACTTCACAAGCTTGCCCCTATCCTAGAGCAGGTCACTGAAGCATGAAGACTCTCCTGATGGAGAAATCAGAAAAATTGAAGAAAAAAAGATTACAGGCCTAATGCAACTTGACCCTAGAGCCCACTTAACAAACCCTCCCTCCAAATTAATTAGCCATACAGATGAGATCTGTGAGATACAAGGCGGCAACTATGTCGTATTTTCATCAACTATCCTTTCCCAAGACTATCATGTTCACCTTAGGGTTGAAATAGATCTTTAGGTAGCATCTAATTTAGACCACGCTCCAGACAGATATTGATCCAGGATCTACATTAACATCTCTAGGGCCCAGGAGCTCGGTATTTCAAAAGACAAGACATCCCATTCTACTAACATCAGTTCTTCCTATATTTCACTGAAATTTTATTCCTCCAACTCTCCATAACTTGCACACTTCAGCAGCTACACACAACGTGTATCTTATCTAGCAGAATAGTAGCCAGGATTTTTCCGCCAGCACTAAGTCACAATTCTTTTCAAATACCATGCTTTCCAAAATAAATATTCGAGAAACAAAATGGGCAATTCTTGTCACTTTGCCAATTTAACAGGAACAGCCAGAAGTTACTTGTAGGTATTTCTAGAGATTAATAATCTACCTGTACCACTGCTTAAACATGTTCACTCAGCATACTAAAAGCGTTGATCGCGACATTAAAGGCTTCCAAAATTTAGCATAACAAAAAAAAAGGTTGTCCTGAAAATGCGCATTACATCCGCATCATCTTACCAGGAAATAAAATCTAGGGGCCTGCAACTCGGAACAGGCCCTCTCGCAGCCGCGCCCAGGACAGCTAAACGGAAAGTCAAGCGTGAAATCCGGATCAAAGGAAAACCCTGGGCGAGAAGAAACACTAGGCCATATGGAGACCGAGGACGAAAGGACGGGCCTGGTCTCTGCCAATGAGTCCAGGTGTCTTCGTGGGGGCGACCGGCTCGGCGCGAGGCACGCTAAACTCCCCAACCCCCACCCCCGCCCCGCACAGACGACCACCGCTCCATCACCCCACTCCCGAGCCCCGCCTCCGCCGTCACCTTTCTCCGCACTAACCTTTTTCCTCCCGGCTGTCCGCCGCCATTGCTCCCCTCCGGTTTCCACCGCTGCCGCCGCCGCCGCCGCCGCTTAGATGCGACTCGCGCGGGCGCTGCAGCCGCGGCAGCAGCACCACAGGCCCGTTCGTCAGTCCGGCCGCCCGGCTGCGCGCTTCGTACTTGGCCTCGAACACTCGCCCTTCTCGACTCTTCCCGTTTCTTCCCTTTCTCCCTTCCTTCCTTTCACTCCAGCCTTTAGAAACCTAGGCCCAGCCTTCCCGCTGGGACTCAGCCACGGGCGAGGGTAAGGGGGAGGGAAGGGAAACAGATGGCGACGGGCGGCGCTAAAATGGAGCCTGCTTCCTGCGTGAAACAATCCTGCTCCCGAAATGCCCTGCGCTGTTTACGCTTCGTTCCTCTCCGGGACCGCCACAGTGCGGAGAGAGGCGGGGAGGCCAAGGGAACGTGACGTGACGTCATCACGTCGCTCCGCCCCGCCCCCCTCCCGCAGCCTAGACGCCCTTGGAGCAGTCTTAATTTCAGTGATTAGGTTGCTCAGGTTGTTTATGGATGGCGTGCCGTGCTGCGTACGCTTAAGTGGCGCAGTTTTCCTATCTGAAACACAGTGGAGACCCTGGCGGGCCTTCTTACCTGGAGGCAAACATGCTTCCTGTCTCTCTACAGGACTCTTGATTCAGTTCTAGAAATCCGGGTCTTACTTGGGACAGGTTTGGGCTGGTCCCTTCTGTGTACCAGATGTACTTAGTTGGGGTCCCAGGCTTACCCAAAGGTAGTGCAGCATGCATCCGTGGTCACAAAAGCCTGCTTGTTTTGTTTGAAAAATTTGTTTTTAATTGAGGAAATGCATTATACTGTGTTTTAATATGGCTTTGGAATTCACATAAAAATTTAAACATTTATTGAGACCCTACCATACACTGTTGATTTAAACACATCATTGAGGAAACTTCAGAAGTGGACCAACAGCTATGTAACTATATAATGTGGTAAAGTCCCTAAGAGAAACTTGCATAAGGTTCTTGTCCAAAAAAATAAAGATGTAATTTTGCTTCACTGCACAGTAAGTTACAAGGGAAAGAAAATTCGGAAGAAAGGAAACAAGGTAACTTCACGTTCAGAGACAGACGAGCAGTCTACAGAGTGTTGGTCATTGATGGCCAAGAGTTGAGGCCAAACTGAAGAAGATTTTAAGCAGCAGAAAAACACAGAGCTTTGTTTGGAGCCATGGGGAGGTTGGCTTGGAGGGAAAGAGTGAGAGTAGGAAAAACAATTCAGTAAATAAAACACCCAGCTATGTGTCAGATGCTGGGGAATCAAGGGTGAACAAGACAGTATACCTGCTTTTAAGGAATTTTCAGTGTAAAATAGAGAAGAGGCAAGTTATCAGGAAATTATTGTGTAAGAATAGTAGCAAAAAATGGTGTGTTCTTATCGTGTGCCAGATACTGTTCTGAGCACTTGGCCTACAGAATTTTATTTCATCTTCCAAAAACCTTATTATATTATTAGCTCTGTTTTACATAAAGAGAAAGAGAAGTAATATGAAATTAAAGTCCTCAATGTCACAGGGCTAGTAGTAAGTAACACGGCATGATTCGAATCCATGCAACTTGGCTCCAGCCCCCACCCACTTGCTAATATTGCCTACTCTTTATAATATTGTTTTCTGTGGAGTAAGGGCAGGGTGTTATTGGAACCCAGAGAGGCATGTCACTTAGACTGGTAGAGGATAAAGAGCTGAGTCAAGGAAGGCTTTCTGCAGAAAGAGAAATAAACCCTAACTGTAAACTGAAAAGACTTAGTTGAGGTGAAGGGGAGAAATAACAAGAAGGGAAAGCAGAGGGATAGTTTGCAAGTGAAAAGGTCCTAACTGGCAGAGCTGCCCCCGGTTCAATTCGGATTGATACTGAGGCCGGGTGCGGCGGCTCACGCCTGTAATCCTAGCGCTCTGGGAGGCCGAGGCGGGCGGATCGTTCTGAGCTCAGGAGTTCGAAAGCAGCCTGAGCAAGAGCGAAACCCCCGTCTGTACCAAAAATAGAAAGAAATTAATTGGACAGCTAAAAATATATAGAGAAAAAATTAGCCAGGCATGGTGGCGCATGCCTGTAGTCCCAGCTACTCGGGAGGCTGAGACAGTAGGATTGCTTGAGCCCAGGAGTTTGAGGTTGCTGTGAGCTAGGCTGACGCCATGGCACTCGCCCCAGGCAAGAGAGTGTCTCAAAAAAAAAAAAAAAAAAAAAATAGATTGATACTGAATAGTCAGGCCAGGGGGGTGGGGAACCTGAAGGCTTAAGGCCACTTGTGGTCATCTAGGTCCTCAAGTGCAACCTTTTGACTGAATCCACATTTTATAGAACAAATCCTTTTATTTGTATTAATACATTTTTGTTCGTCTTTTATGTTTTTATTTATTTTTGAAATGAACGTATCTAAAATATCAAAGAATAAAATAACTTTCAATGAAATAATCCTCCCAGATTGACTAGCACAATTAGAACATTAGTAAGCCAGAAGGGCTAAATAGATGGCAGCTACACTCATGACTTAATTCTAACGTCCCCTACCTCACTGGCGCCAATACTGCACAAGGCTGGTTGGTGAAAGTTTATGGGGGTTGAATACACCGGTCTATTATCAGCTTTTGACACGGTGCACTGTGTTTCTGTTTGAAGTGGAATTTCTGAATAGTTGCGTAGCTCCACGGTATTTTTTAATTATGTCTGCTTAATAGCCCATCATGTCAAAGAAGACCAAGAGAATGCTAAAGGAAAAGAACAGATTTTTTAATAAGGATTGGGAATTGCAATATTATCTTGTTTCTGCTATAGATAGGATGATTTGCTTGCTTTGTGATACTGCAATATCAACATTAAAGAAATTCAATGCTCATCAGCATTATAACACTCATAAGGACCACAAATATTTTAAATTAGAGAGAGAGGCGTGAAAGGTCATATTGCATAAATTGAAAGATGAAAAGCAAAAGCAAAGACAATTCTTTCAAGCAACAATAAGACCTGGAAATAATCCCACTGAAGCAATTTATAAAGTAGCTTATATACTCAGGGAAAAAAGGGAAGCCATTCAGTGATGTAGAAATTGTGAAAGAAAGCATTGTTGAAGTTGTAGGATGCTTAGACCCTGAAAATGTTTCAAAGTAATACAAACTGCCTCTTTCAAGGAGAACCATAACTGATCAGCGGCACAAATTAGGCTTCGATTTATGAGAACAACTTCATGCAGTACTTCAAAGGAAAATGCATATTATTCAATCACTTTGGATAAATCAACTGATACTACTAATTCTGCAGAGGTTTTATTCTTCATTCAGGTCATAACAGAAGGTTTTCTTTGCTACGAAGAGTTACTTGCTTTGGGCACTCTTGCAAACAGAACATGGGGAATAGATATCTTCAACAACTTTCAAGATAAATGTTGTGAAGTTGGACTGAATTTGGTAAATTCAGTAAGTGTACGTATGAAAGGAAAACATGAAGGGTTTATTGCACAGATTTTTAAAAAAGTATTAACAAGGCTGGGAATGGTGGCCCACACCTGTAATCCAGCACTTTGGGAGGCCAAGGCAGGAGGATCACTTGAGCTCAGGAGTTCAAGACCAGCCAGAACAAGAGCAAGACCCCATCTCTATGAAAATAGAAAAAATTAGCTGGGCATGTTGGTGCACGCATGTAGTCCCAGCTACTCGGGAGGCTGAGGCAGGAGGATCCCTTGAGCCTAGGAGTTTGAGGTTGCAGTGAGCTATGATGATACAACTGCCCTCTAGCCAGGGCAACAGAGAAAGGGAAACTTTGTCTCAAAAAAAAAAAAAAGTGTTAACAGGTCCAGATGTTCTCATTTCTTTTCATTGTATCTTGCATCAGAAAACTCTCTGTGCTAAAGCTACTATTTTAAGTGATACTTTGCAACAAGTTATAAGTATTGTTAACTATTAACATATTGGAGCAAATGCAACACAGCATTGTCAGTTTCATTACAGGCTAAAGTTGAACAATGAGATATTCAGTGTGGATTTGTTATATCATTCTAAAGTGCATTGGCTATTGCAGGGACAGACGTTAACCAAAATTTTATCTCTATGAGAACAGATAGTTGAGTTTTATAAGAACATAATCAGCAATGTGAATTATTGAAAGAAGATTTCTATAGGAATGCAGCATTTTTGTGTGATATCATGTGAAATCAAAATAACTTGATTATTTCTTCGCAACGTAAAACTAGGTCTATATATGATATGTGGCAAAAAATCCAAGCATTTTGAAAAAGCTACCTTTCTTTCAAAACACTTCTTCAAAAGCAAATTTGGATGAACATTTTCCCCAGTTAACAAAGGTCGTTGATGAACAGGATGATATATGTGAATCGTTTGAAGAATACACAGCTGTTGTAGACCTATTAATTGGAGAATACAATGAAAGGTTCACTGACTTTGAGAATCATGACATCACACTCAAATTAGCATTTTGGTCTCACTTAGCTGATATCACCAAGACACCTAAAGAACTACAGATAGAATTGATTAAGCTCTCAGTAGTAGATGACATTTTAAAGTCATCATTTGATGTTAAGAAAGATCCAATTGAAATATGGAAAAATGCAGTAGAATACCCACACCTTCATCAACATGCCTAAAAATGCTTTCTTGCTTTTCAACCACTTACTGCTGAGAATCTAAATTCTCCCAACTAACCCAAATCATGACTGCCCTTAAGGTTACAAATGACTGACACCCATCTAGAGGATCAACTGAAAGTGTGGACCTCCATGCTGCAACCAAATATTCAAATGCTTTCCAACAAAAAGCAGACATGACAAAGTCATCAGAAGGTTAGTTAACTTTAAAATTAACAAATAGTTTTCATTTTTAAAAATTATTAAGTAGTAGTTAGATTTTTTTACAAAATAATGTACATTTTTAAGTATATCTAGTTGAAGTTTCTTGAATGCAGTCTTATTGGATTACAGCTAAATTAAATGCAGCCTTCCAACATGAAAATATTCCCCACCCCTGGGTCAGGTAAGAAGAGGATGCATGAAAAAGAATATTGTTATATGATCTACTTATTTATTAATTCAGTCAACTAGTATTTATTAAGCTTCTAGTTAGTACCAAATATTGCTCTAGGCTCTGGGGTTAAAATATATAAAAATATATTTTATATAGTTGCTATAGTTTAAATGCCTCCTGCAAAACTCATTTTGAAACTTAATCAGCAACATGGCAATATTGAGAGAGGGAACCATGAAGGTGATTGAATCATGAAGGCTCTGCACTTAACAAGGGGATTAATCCACTAATGAATTAATGGGTTATCATGGGAGGGGAACTAGTGGCTTTATAAGAAGAGATGGAGAGACCTGAGCTAGCACATTAGCATGCTCACTCCTTCTCTAAGTGTTTCCCTGAACACCACAGGATGCCACAGAGCCGACCCCCCACCCCACCCGCCCAGCAAAAAGGCCCTCAACCTTGGACTTCCCACCCTCCATAACTGCAAGAAATAAATTCCTTGTCTTTATAAATCACCCAGTTTCAAGTATTCTGTTATGAGGAACAAAAAAATGGACTAAAACAATAGTATATATAAATATAGGATGTGATCTTTGTCCTCAAGGAAGTTTGAGTTTACATTCTAGTTAGGGAAGCAAGGCATAAGTAAGAGAATTAAAAATCCTGATGGATTCTGTGAAAGAAACAAATAAGAGGCTGATGCAGTGAGAGGAGAGGCTTTTTATGTAGAAACACTAAATTCGATCCAGCAATAGTGCTATTAGGCATCTACCCAAAAGAGCAAAAGTCATTCTATTATAAAGACATCTGCACTCGAATGTTTACGGCAGCACAGTTCACTATTGCAATGATGTGGAAACAACCCAAGTGCCCATCAATTCATAGGTGGATTATTAAAATTTGGTATATGTATACAATGGAATATTATTCAATTATAAGAAACGATGGTGATCTAGCACCTCTTATATTTTCCTCGATAGAGCTTGAGCCCATCCTCTGAAGTGAGGTATCACAAGATCAAAAGAATGGGCTCCACTTGTACTCGCCATCAAATTGGCACTGACTGATCAACACTATGGTGCTCACACAGTAGTAATATTCTCCAGGGATTAAGGGGTTGGCAGGGGGAGGGGAGGTAAACTCACAACTAATGGATGCGGTGAGGGTTGTAGAGGGGAAGGGCATGCCTCTAATCCTTGCTTGGGTGAGGCAAAGTCATAAAATGTAACCAAAATGTTTGCACCCTCATAATATCCTGAAATTAAAAAAAAAAAAAAAGACCTTATGAGGAGAAGTTGTGACTGATACATAGAGGCACAAAGGAGCTGTGTAGTAAAGGTGGAGGTGGAAGTCTTCCGGGCAGAGAAGAGCACATATAAAGTCTCTGAGGGAGAGAGACCGTGATGTGGTCAATGGTCCAAGGAGAACACCAGTGAGCTGGGACCCAGATAATCTGTGAGAGGGCAAGTGGCTGAGATAATGTTTGAGAGACAAGGCACGCCTTAGGAGTAAGGACCTAATTATGACCTGACTTAAAACCAAAGCAGTACAGGGTCTTCAGGGAGACAGAATTTAGAGGGTGAGCCCACTGGAAGATGGGAACAGAAAGCACCCCAGGCTTTCCACAGATCCACACCTGTGAAATCTAAAACGAAACCTTCCTCCAACGGGCGATTTCTACCTTCTGCCACGGGACGACATAGCAAGAAGGCCCTCACCAGATGCCAGCACCTTGATATCGGACTTCCCAGCTCCCAGAACCGTGAGCCAATACATTTCTGCTCATTGTAAATTACCCAGTCTCAGGTATTCTGTTATAGCAGCACAAAACAAATGAAGACACCCCTGATGTTTCCTCTTAGTAAATTTCCATCCACGGAGCCCCACTCTGCTACTTGGCTGTAAATCTCTACTTGTCCGTGCTGTATTCAGAATTGAGCCCAAATTCTACACTGAGGTTTCTTTTCCTGTATTCCAATAGTTCCTAAATACAATCTGCTTTTACTGCTAACTACTGCTTAGCTCTGTTTTTCTCTAACAGTGTAATGTAGCAGAGTCCTTTGTGTTGCACTGAATTTCTGCCTGCGCAATTTAGCATATTAAGTATTCTTAAAATAACTAACATTCAACCATTACATTTACTTAGAACTTCTTTTTCACATATATTATCTCATTTAACATTCAGAAGAAGCTTGTGATTTAGCTACGATAAATGTATTACAGCAATTATATTTCTTTTAAATTGGAAAAGTCGATAAAAATAGGAATATTTAAATATTGCTGTTAAACTTGGAAATATATTGAGGTATTGATGATCGATTTAAAACCAGGTACCTAAGCCTTTTCTTCTACACTAAGATGTCAGTGTTTAAGTTTCATTGAGTGCGTATGTGTTCCTCAGAATGCAGCCTCAGATCCTTTAATAACAATTATATTGGTTTATTATGTCTCATAACAGGAAACAGATTTTCAAAATGTAAGTACTTCCAAAAAAGAACAGAATTTTACACAGCCTTTTTTTTAGAAAAATTAATTATTTACTTCTGGGATATTTATAGAATTCTGGAATTCCAAAGTTGTTCTGCTTATTTTTCAATAATATTGATAGCTTACATTTACTGAGTATGTTTTACTTCGCTTACTCCTAGTAACAATCCTATATGATATTATTATTATTATTATATTGTTGTTATTTTTATTTTACTGAGGAGGCTAGTTTCTATTGGGTTAATTCTTAGTCTTTTAGGGTTTTCCCTCCTTTC
>RJWJ010019879.1:0-29702 GCA_004363605.1 Indri indri | reverse complement strand
CCTTTGTGTGGACTAACGCTGTCACTTCTCCTGTGTAAATACCTAGAATTGGAATACTGGGTTATAGGATAGGTACACATTTAACATTTTAAGAAACTACCAGCAGTATGTAAGAGTTCCAGTTGCTCCACATTTTCACCATTTGTACTGACTTGGTACAGTCTGTCTTCCTAATTTTAGCCTTTCTAACAGATGTGTATTGCAACCATTATAGTTTTAATTTACATTTCCCTGATAACTAATGATGCTGGGCAACTTTTCATGTGCTTATCTGCCATCTGTGTATCCTCCTTGGTAAAGTAGCTGCTTAAATCTTCTGCCAGTATTTTTACTGGGTTGTATTTTTATTATTGAATTTTGTGAGTTTATAATTCAGAAACAAGTCCTTTATCACAGCAGTTCCCAACTTTTTTGGCACCAGGGACCAGTTCCATGGAAGACAATTTTTCCACGGACAGGGTTGGGGGGCGCGGAGGCAGGGCTCAAGTGACGGTGCCAGCAATGGGGAACGGCTGTAAATACAGATGAAGCTTGCTCGCCGCTGCTCACCCTCGACTGCTTCTTTGTTGTTAGTGTCATGTCTAAATTTAGAGCATAACTCAGTGGTCCCAGCCTTTTTGGCACCAGGGAGCAGTTTCATGGAAGACAAGTTTTCCATTGATGGGAGGCGGCGGGAAATGGAGCTCTGCAGCCAGGTTCCTAACAGGAGACTGCAGCTTTATCAAATATACATTTTACAAATTTTTTCTGCAAGGGTGTGGCTTGTTCTGTTCTTCCCCTAAACAGTGGTTTTCAAAAAGAGTGTAAGTTTTTTTTTATTTTAATGAAGTCTAATATATCAATTTATTCTTTTACTGTGCTTGGGGTGTTATATTTCAGAAATCTTTGCCTAAATCAAGGTCATAAAGATATTTTTTCTTATGTTTTCTTTCAAATAGGTTTTACATTTAGGTCTATAATCCATTTTTAGTTAATTTTTTCTACAGTGGAAAGATCAAAGGTCATTTATTTTCTTATATATGGATATTTAATTATTCTAGCACCATTTATTGAAAAACCTACCTTTTCTCCACAGAATTGTCTTTGTATTTTTGTCATAGACTAGCTGTCCATACATATGTAGGTCCTATTTCTGGATTTCCTAGTCTGTTTATTGATCTTTATGCAAATACCACACTCTCTTGATTAATGTAGCTTTATAGTAAATCTTAAAAGTGGCATTTAAGCCCTTCCACTTTGTGTTTCTTTGAAATTTATCTGGGCTATTGTAGGTCCTTTAAATTTCCCCATGAAATTTAGAAAAAGCTTGCCAATTTCTTTAAAGGAAAAAAAAAAACCTACTGGGATTTGAATCAGGGATTGTACTGAATCCTTAGGTCAATTTGGGAAGAACTGGCATCTTCACATTGAGTCTTCCATCTCCTGAGCACATATCTGTCTCCACATATTTAGGTCTTCCTTAATTTCTTTAGTTTTCAATGTGGCGGGTGTTGGGGAGGTCTTACAAATCATTTGTCCAATTAATCCCTGAGTATGTCATATTTTAATACTATTTTAAATGCTATTGCTTTTTAATTTCTGATTAATATATAGAAGGAAAATTAATTTTTGGTTATCGATCTTGTGTCCTTCGATTTCAAATTCAGTGTTTTGCTGCAGAAAAATAAATTGCCAAAGATAACTCTAGAGGCATAATGGCAGAGGCCAGTAGGCTAGGAGAGTTTGCGACTGTTCAAATTATTCTACAGAAGACTTCACACGATGCTCTCTCCTTGCGTGTGTTTTGGGGGCGGGGCAGAGGGCCGTTAGCCAGACACAGGAAAGGGGAAAACCTAGATTGTCAACTTGTAGTACTCACGTTAACAATAATCTACATAGTTTATTAGTTTTGAAAACCACTTACCTAGATTTATCACTTAATTTAGGAGACTGAATTTTAACTGATGGTCCTTGTAAATCTGAAGAATGCTCATGTTTCGAAGCAACTTCTAACGACAAAAATTAAAAGCAAAGAATGTTAAGCATTTCCAGTAAACATTTAAACATACCACTCAAATCTTATTTATGATAGGTAAAATGTATCTGACCTTGTTGTGTATCATCCAATTTCAGTTTTTCAGATGGACTCTCAGTTGCATTTGTTTGCTGCAGAAAAATAAAAACTTATATTATGGTACCTTTGAAGCTTCTCCTTAAAACTCTTTTGGAATCACTTTACACCCCATAAGAAAACAATACCCATTGAACACTAAGATTATCAGGCTCCTTAGACATTACAAATGAATTTATTGGCGCCAAATGACTGTGAACTAGCTAGATGAGAAGCCTCAAGCTCCTTGATGTTAAGTGATGGGCCCAAGTTCCTAAGGTGAGTAAGTGAAAACCAGGTCTGACTGCAAATATTAGGCTCTTTACCCTACATCTCAGTCTCCAGATTCCAAATGAGTCGTGCATTCATTCCTTGGGAAAGTGAGATGAATGAAAGGAGAGAATACACGAACACGGCAGGCAAAAACAATCCCAAGGAGGAGATGGTCAAAAATTGACAGATGGTTGGGCAGCAGAAAATGTTCTATAAACCAGGAGAGGCGCTTCCACCTGTCAGCATCCTAGTGGACACGGACTGGAACTTTGAGCCCAGCTCCTTGTACTCACAGGCGGTGCAGACTGGTCATTCAAGGGGATAGTTATTGGACAACGGTCATCTCCAGCACTTGTGATCTCCTCCAGGTCAGTAGATTCTTCCGCCAGCTCTACACATATTAAGAAAGGGACATTTAAAATAATAATAACCGTGCCCACACTGACACACTCGCCATCGCTCTTCATGGGACGCTAACCTCTGGCACCTTGCCATCCCTTGGTAAGAGCTGGTAATGAGGTCCTGCCTCAAACCTCAAATCAGAAATCTGAAGGCACTTGGGAAAACAGCCTTGGAGTGAACTCTAGTGCAGGGCCGTTTTGTGGGCCAGCAAGACCCTCCCTTCCCCCATCTCCTGCCTCCCCATCCTGGTTTCCCTTTGTCACTTCCAGCCGACCCACAAGAGAGACTTTATCAAACATGGAAACTGATTCAAGACTGCCAGCCGCTCTTCCTCCTCCAGAGGCACCATCAGACACTTGCTCCTCTTACATGAACACTTAGATGAACACAGGTTTCCAGCACCCTCTTCCAAGCGAGGTTTCAGCGCTGCTTAGGTAGGGAATTCACAGTCAGAATCTTGTTATTTCCCAATGTACCTGTCTCTCTTCCACGGCTATTAGGAATCTCAGTGTCTTCTTTCTCTGACTTACTAAAACGTTCTGAGGAGGTTTTCGTCTGGTCAGGCAATATCTGAAATGCAAGCCAAAAGTCACGTGCCTTTTAAAAGCAATAATCTTTAAAAAGAAACTTTTTTTTAAGGAAAACGTGAAGCTTAGAACATAGCACATTGATAAATCAGAAGTTAGTCTTCAGTTTGTCTTCTCTTGAAGGATCATTTTACTGTTTTTGGCTTCTCTCCACACCCCTTCCTCCAGGACCAGCTCTGGCCAACCCCTGCCCAGCCCCTTCCTGACAGGGGCCTCACATTCCAGGAACTGCAGCTTCACCACATGCAACCCCCAAGTCTCCCCACGCGACATTTTATTCATTTGGTGAAACACGGAAAGACATAAGATTTTGATGTTTTCTGAAGTAAAGGCAAACCTATCACATCAGGGAAATTCATATGTAAAGTGGTGGAGGAGGTTTTTAAGTGATTGATTCTCCTTTAAGTTCTCGTGTTCACCCATGAAATGGTCTTTTCGTTAAAAGATATTTCATTAAAATAAGGTCAGTTTGGGGAAACTATATTTGCAGAGCACTTTATGACATGTAAATACCTTTATATACAACACAAACCAAAAGAAAGCTGGCCCAAGACTTCCTCCCTCAGGAAGAAGAGGTCCTCTGAAGTCTTAACTCAACTCACTAGTGGTCGTTACCATGGTATTTTTTGTCTTCTTGTCACAAATTTCATTGCCCTGCCTACCAGCTGTGATACAGAAAGGTTTCTTATTCTTATGAATAAATAAGAAATATTATAGTCAGAGAGTGGGCAACTGCAGCAATCTAGAGATGCGCAGGCCATTTCTACAAGGTAAGACCAGTAGGTAGAACATCGGCAAAACTCCCCAAGAAACCCTATTCCCAATGGCTTCCTCTAGGTTCCAGAGGAGCTGAGAAAGAAAAAACTTCCAACAGGCCCACGGTAAGTACCCCCAGAACACCAGAAAGGATGTGGTGAGAAGGTGATGTTATCCAGAAAACCTTTCAACTGTTCACAATAAATAAAGCATGACAAGGCAAAAGAGGCTTTGTGTCTGACATTGTCAAGACAGTAACACATGAAAGGGAAGCACTGGGATTAGAATCCAGAACCCTCCACTCTTTTTACATGCCATTCAGAAGACTAGGTCTTCTGCTTGATCAAATATTCCCATTTAAACCCAACGAGGAAATTCAAGAGATGTGAAACATATTAAAACATTTTCAAGTAATCAAAAAGAATAAAACTTGCCATCTGTTTGTCTTCTCCTAAAGCTTGTGTGGAAGCTTGTGATATGTTGTATTGCAAATCAAAATGGATTTCTATTTTCATCACTTCTTTTTTGCTGATAATAACAGGCTTCTTCAGGTAAATGATAAAAATCTTCATCTTCTCAGTTTCTAATGAAATATATCAATGCACATCAACATACTGAAACGTTTTATTTTAAAGTTTTATAATTTTAAATAACAGCACTGAGATATTTGTCAATTGTCCAGATTTTTCTGTGATAAGTTGAAATCATATTAAGTGAAATTACTTTGAAATTCTTATTAAATGCACATATGTGTGTTTATACATACTAACAAGATATGATTAAATGGTTGATCTTGCAAAAAATAGGAAGTAGCTTATCTTAGCAGCAAAGAAATGGAGATAATTTTATCTTCTGCAATTCAATCGGTTTTTCTAAGAGCATTTTGTTTACACAAAGCTATCAACTGCAACAGGTATTTTATTTCCAAGCATACTAAGCATAATAGTCACTCTTTTTCTCTCTCTGAAATACTTATTTCTAAAATTCAAAATAAATTCACTGTTCCCAATATGCAAAATGGAATAATCCATTGCCATTTCAACAATTTCTGCTTGAAGAGAAGAAATGGAAGTTATCTTAGAGAAATCTTTGTTTCAGACAGTACTCTCCCTGAGTGCTCCTACCAGGTCACCAGCCCTTTCCTGACAGATAGCAATTAGGTTTAGAAGAGAAAATACCTTAAGCTAACTTAATAAAGAGTAATAAAGAATCAGCTACAGTCAAGTACAAGGTAAATTGGAAGCAGCAGAAGAGCAAAGGCATAAAGTCCATGAAAGGACAGGCAAAGCTAATGGCCACAAACTGATGAGAACAGAAAGAGGAAACAAAAGGGAAGCATACACAGGTGCGATCCGTGCCGTCTAGTGTGGCAGAGAACTTAAACACAGCTAGTACCAGTTGAGATGCTCTGTGAGCATAACACAGGTCTCACGTCATCAGATTGTGAAGACTCAGTATAAAAAAGGAAAATGTAAAATACCTAATTGATGATTTTTATCTTGGCTACATGTTAAAATAATACTTTTGATCTTTATGGCCATTTGGGTTAAATAAAATATATTAAAATTAACCTTTTTTATTTAATATGATTACTAGAAAATTTTCAATTAAGTTTGTGGCTCATATTTTATTTCTATAGGACAGCATTAGTCAAGAGTAAAGCTCAGTGATCTCCCCAAAATGCTGACCTTACTCAATATTTACTCATCGCTGCGGGGAAAGTCTATTAAACCTTGCAACAAATGTAATTTTATTAATAAAAAAATATCTGAAAAAGTAACTAGCTAGTTGGGCTGTAAGGATCAGTGCAAACACGTAAGGATCGGAAGAAATACCCTGAGGGCTACAGCAAACTTCCAGCATACTACATTGCCAATTCCGTAGCCGCAGGGGCTGTGATGCAAAAGTCTTGTCTGTACAATTCACTAGACATAGAAGCAGTACCACTTACTTCGTCCAGCTACTGCGAGACATTTTGTCAATGACAAGGTGTCATAGAAGTGTGATGTATTAATGAAGCACAGAATATGAACTTTAGCAAGTTGGTTCCTGAAAACCACTATAGTAGCAAAGTTTACAGTTGAGACACTTAAAATAGGAAGAGCAATAGTTAGAAGTACCCTACTCAGAAAACTCATGGAAGTACTTACAAAATACTTATATTTACTCTAAATAACTATTATTATAGACATTTTATATATCCTGAATTACATAATAGTAACAAATAATGACTACATATATTAAGGAATTGTAAAGGAAAATAAAAATCTGAGGACCACACCAACCCCCTAGCAAAAGGCAAGGTCAAGCCTGGAGGCTGAGTCTTGCAACACCCCCTTCCAAATGAACAGCTGCTACTAACATTATGCATTAGCCAGATCCCTACAGAAAGGTCAAAGGCCCCTGGCATCTACAAGTGATCTGCCCCCACAGATCACTCATAAGGAAAATTCTGGCTGGCTCCCATAAACAAGGATATGCAAATTGTAACTTTGTGTCTCTCAAATCCGTGTCCCCAAGATTTTGGGAGAAAGGGTTTTTAAAGACAGTTTGACAGGCAAAGGGCTAGGCAACTGGTCTGCTGATGGGCTGGTTTCAGGGTGGAGCCATAGGATTGTAGAAATTGTCTTCTTTGCTGAGCTGGTTCTTGGGTAGGGTTTGTGAGACCAGTTGAGTCAGTTCCTCAGTATGGGCCACTGGTCTGGGTGGGTCAGCTGTCCCCCCCAGAACGGAGGGCCTGGACAATATTTCAAAAACTAGCTTTGGTTTCACAAGGGTGATGTTATCTATGGGAGCAATGAAGAAAGCTAAGAATCTTTATGGCCATCACTATGTGACTCCTGAGTAGTGAGCAATTATGGGAAAGCAAGCCAGGAACAATGGCTGGTTATAGATATTTCCCCTACCGCAGTTCCCACCTCATGGCCCTTTATTAATTTTATAAAGGGCAGTTTCACATGCAGGAGGCACCTCCAACTCAGTGTCTTTCCAATTCTGCGACTAAACCTAACTGCCACCTCTTCCCATTTCTCTCAGTTCTCTCAACTTCCATCTCAGACATCAATAGGTATAGTTCCAAAATCTATATTTGCTTTCCTTCATTCTCCCAGAGCCTCACTATAAAGGTCTCCTCCTCTACCACTTGCTTTACGTCCTAATCTACTCCCTCCTTATCCTAACTTCCTCTTGCTTTCTAATAACCCCTAACAGAGGAAACTAGAAATTCTTGACCACTGGAACAAATTCTCACAGGTACTAAAAAAAACTACACAGGGAAAATTGTGAAAGATTTTGAAATGGACCAAAGAGTTAGTGGGTGCCTGTCTACCATACTCTTTGGGTTATCTGTACCTTGCATTGTCCTTGAGCTATTTTATAACTCTGTAAGTTATAGAAAACTGATAATAACGCAAGTAATTCTTGTCCACAGAAATGCAAATTATTGCATCTGTGGTATGCAACTGTCCAGTTTTGCATCTATTTGTAAATTCATTTCAGCACTGTTTATGTACATGTGGTTTCTTTGGATTCTCCCTCAAACTGGTTATTGGATCTTACTGATTTCCTCACTAATTAACAAATTAAACTAAATCCTCAACACACATTCATTTTATATTTGTCATGATTTCACATTCTCAAAAATTATCTTTTTTTGGAACACCAAAGTTAATTCTTATATACAAGAAAGTCCAGCAAGGAGAACTCAAGGCTAAAGGATTACCCTTAAATAGTCCCATGGGAGAACACTTAGAGTCCAAGGTTAGGAAGGATTTATTCTCCTCAAGACTTCTATGATGAGCTACCAGGAAGCTAAGCATCAAACATGAATCTCCAAGGGGGTCATTGTAGATTAGTCTCCATGATAGACATTTTTATTCTTGCCTGTGGTTCCAATTTTACATTTCTATTATTTTGTTATAAATGTGTAAGACAGAAGTATAACATCCGTACAATTACATAATATTTAGTTTCAACTCTTTAGTAAAAACACAGGTATTTAGAAATGTATGTATACTAAGTTACTTTCAAAAATATCCATCTACTTTTTAAAGATCCAATTCAGGAAACCTGATCAAGTGTGACTGTAACTGAAATGCTGAACTGGATTAACAACTTACACCCACCCAGAAAAGAATCACTCCTGATTCCACACCCCTCAACACTTTCTAGCAAGCCAAGATGAAAGGGGAGGGAGGGAGTTTTAAGTGGGAGAGGGGGTCAGAAGGGTGGTATTTAAATACAGGTAGTACATACCCACATAAACTCATTGATTATTACTGCAACTCTGTTGAGAGGGAAGGCAGGTACTATAACCATGTTTTTAATTGTGGCAAAAAAAACAACATAAAATAAAATTTACCATCTTAACCACTGATAAGTGTATAGTTCAATAGTGTCACATATAGCCACACCAGTGTACAACAGATCTCCAGAACTTTTTTATTTTGCAAAAGTGAAACTCTATGCCCATTAAACAACAATTCCCTATTTCTCCCTCCTCCTGGCCCCTGGCAGCCATCATTGCACTTTCTGTCTCCATGAATTTGACGACTTTAGAAACCTCATATAAGTAAAATCATTATTTGTCCTTTTGAGACTAGCTTATTTCAGTTAGTATAATGTCTTCAAGGTTCCTACATGTTGGAGCATGTGTCCGACTTTCCTTTCTTTTTAAAGTTCAATAACATTCCATTGTATGTGTACACCAAATTCTGTTTATCCATTCATCCCTCAATGAATGTTTGAGTTGTTCCAACCTTTGGCTATTGTAAATAATACTGCTATAAACATAGGGTGTACAAATATCTCTTTGAGATCCTTCTTTCCATTCTTCTGTATACATACCCAGAAGGGAGATTGCTGGATCATATGGTGGTTCTACTTTTAATTTTTTGAGAAACTGTAACCATTTTTACAATTAGAAAACTAGGCAAGTAACTGAACCTCAAAATCACAAAGCAAAGCGGTTACCAACCCGTAACAGTATGCTTTCCACTGTACTATCCAGCCTTCCTTCTACCTCAAGTCATGATCAAAATAAGCCGTAGAATTAACTAAACTTATACTGCAAATATAAACAAAAACAATACTCTCAATATGGGGTAGTTTAAAATTATCGCCTTACCTATTATGTCAAAATTCATCACTGCTTCCTTCAAAAGTCTTACTGGTTCCCACAGAGCACTCTTGGGAAAATAAATAAGTGAAATTCGTGAGCGCATAACACATACATACGTATGAACAATCTCTAAGTGCTTATGTCTAATCAGGAATCAATCATCATTACCTCAGCACTGTCTATATAAAAAGTTATACTCTGACTTCCTAAGTTGAAATCAATCCAAAATTTCTCTAATTTTTCATCTGCTGGTTTTCTCATCTGTAAGAGATAATTTCAGTGTGAATTATACATCTAAAAATTACATTAAAGGGTCAGATAAAAACTATTCTATTAAGAACAGAACTTGTGCTGTTCCTGCAAAAACATCATCTTAACATTACAGGGTCTCCTTTTATTACCTGACTCATTTGTGCAAAACAGAAGGATCTCAATTTTATATAACTAAGCCATTAAAAAAATTCCCACTATCTTTAGCACATTTAATAGCTATTCGAATGTATTGGAATGACTCTAACCACACATTTTTTTTTTTCTGGAGAGACTCTCTTGAAGCAATAACAATCCACATTCCATATAGATGGAAACTTCTGGAGAAGGAGATGTGATCAAATGTAAGTGTTGATTTTCCATCTAACTTACCATTAAGACTTGAAGACTTCAAATTATCTTTATTTTAATTATAAGATAAATATAAGATTCAAACAGCATGGTGTTTATAGAAACAGTAAAAATCTGCTTCTCTGCCCCTCAACATCCCATAGGTACCTTTCCATAGGCACCGGCAATGCCTTTGTTTCCTCTCAGGTGTTTTCTAGACATATATCAAGAAATGTATATAAAGTCTTTATTCCCCAACAGTGGAGCAAACACTAGACTTGCTACTCTACAACCTGATTTTCATAAGTGGTATTTCTTGGACATCTTTCCTTTTCATCGCACATGCCTACTTTTTAATAGCTACAGAGCTGCATGAAGGGTTTAACCCATGATACATGTTACAGGAAGCCAGCGTAAAGGTCGGTGTAAGGGCCCTGATGGAAGCAGGTGGAAATGTGGAAGTCCTAGAAAGAAGAACCAAGCAGAGAACAGAATCCTCAGACAACCAGAGGAAAACAGGCAGAACTGAGATACAGAAATGAATCCACCAAAATCAGTCCTAGAGGGAAGGAACTTGCAGTGTAGCCATGAGTTGAAGGCTCAGCTCACAGAGGCCAAGGAGGAGACTCTGAACCCAGCACAAAAGAGAGGTAAATGAGGAAATTCAGAAGACAGGGTCCAGGAAACCTCAGCCTAGTCAAGGTTCCGAGACCTCTGAAAGTTTTACTCTGACACTGGGGTGCTATAGGTTGGGACCCGTCTACATAAAGGACCTTGTTCCTCTACAAACCAAAGAGGGGGTTGAAAAGAAACTGGTCACTCCTGGGCTATAAAGTATAAGGCAGGATGAACTGGACAGAAAGGAGAGTGGCCCCAGTTGTTAAGGACAAGGAGGGAAGGCATCGACTGGAAGGAAAGCAGCAAGGAAATCACCCTTTTCCCTCCAATACAGGCATGAATGTTACCCACACATAGGATGAAATGAGCAAGGGTCCTGGAACGAACTCTATGTATACAGTACAGGCCCCCAAAATATTCTTCTTCCAGTAGTAACAGGGGAACCCTTAAACTTACTGGAATGCCATCCTGATTATAGTACAGTACAATCAGTTTGAGAGTTGAGGTCACTGGGGGAAGAAGTTACCATCCTTTTTTAAAGAGCCCTTTTGCATTACGCGAGCAGAAGTTTGACCTAACTATGTAAACCTAACTATGGCTTTCACTGCACACCTCCAGGACAGACAAACGTACCTCATTCTCATCAGCAAAAGCAGCGATGCATGGAAGTGAATAGACCCTGCAAAACACCTCACAATTAAAAAATAAAATATGCATGGACCTTAAACATACCTACAGATGTTCTGCAACAAGCATTTATAACTAGGGTATGCCATTCAGGCTTCTTGTACAGGGTATGGAGGGGGTTTCCAACCTGCAAATGGAGATCTACTATAGGCAGATTTCAAACCTCCATCTAGCAGTCTGTAAGCCAGGCTTACTGGAACTATATTTCAACCCAATTACTTGGCAAGATTCCCAAAAAGTGGAGTGAATTCAGCAAATATTGTCTCATCAAGGACTTATTTAATAACTGTCCATAATTCACCTATCTCCAGCAACCTCAAGTCTGTAGGAAACTGCTCTTCATAAAAACTATGGACTTTCTAAAGGACATAACGTTGAAAATATCCCAAATCGTAAATAAATATGCTAAAGACTGATAAAGTTTTAAACGCATTCAAACGAGCCACTAGGCAGAAAGGATCTAATCTTCCTAGGTAAATGGAACAACTCAGTAGTGCTCAGTAAATGATGTATCCGATAATTCTTTACTAGAATGAAACAGATCCTAGACTGTTCTTTTAAAATACTAGACACTTTCAGGATACAACTAGTCAATAAAATAATATTCAGAGAGACATCTTACCTTCTTTGGTCACCAAGTCTGTTGTTCAGGTGATTGAGAAACTGTCTACTGTCCTTCAAAGTAAATAACGTAAACTCTTTTATTAAAAAAAATCAAGATGTCTTATTGAATACTACCCTAATAGCATGTCTGCTTCTAAATGTGCAGGATACAGTAACATCACGAGGCTTCATAAGGAATTAGATGTTAACAATACTCTGTGCCACAAAGAGGTGGCTCCAGGCATATATTTCTAGAAGGAACCCCCTTTCCCCTCAGCCATTAGATTTTCACCTAAGGAGTATTTAGGTCTTGAAAAGTTATGTGCACGATTATGTTTCACTGGGTCAGAAGAGTAAACAAGAGAAACACATCTTACTCATGACCTCCTGGATTATGATATGTGACTAACCCATTGGACATCTACCTCCCTAACACCTGCCTGGCACAAACCAACCACAAACTCACAATTTATCAACTTTGGGTTTATCTGGGTGTATTTTCCTTTTTGGGAGCTCCCTATCCCACTCCTGAGTTCTCTCTCCTGCCATATGTTCCAAGAACAAAGACTGTTTTTACAGTTCTCCTATCAGGAAGATAAATTTGTTGCCTCCGACATTCTAAAGGCAAAGAGACACAGATGCAGTTTTTTGTCCTCTTGTTTTCAAGGCCTGGCTGCTGTGGTCACATGGTCTTCTCTCTCCACGTCTACATTCAGCACTAAATAGACAGCAGCAGTGTCAGCCTTTCATCTAAAAGCAAGTCAACTGAGAAATTGATGGCTCTGGGGGGGAAATGATTTTGGAACAAGATAATCGCTTTTCTCCTATTTTCATCACACTTCCCTACAAATGAGGGAATGACACAGAGGAGAAAAGAAATTAACATCTGAGTGCCCACAACAGCCCAGACCTTTCAGTTTATCTCATTGAGTTCTTAGGATTTTGAGGTGGGGTTTATCTCCATTTCACAGATGAGGGCATCAGGCTCCACACGTCACCTATCTTGCCAAAATGCATACGTCGCATAAGTCAGGGAGGCGGGACTCAAACCCGAGGTTGGATTCCAGTCCAAGTTTGGGATAGCCCTAAAGCTCACGGTCTTTGCATTTAGATCATACTGAATTCTGGCTAAGCAACTACGTACAAAATATGGCAATAGGCTCAGAGTCTGAGGTAATAAAGACTACGGATTTCATTAAATCCCGATTACACAGCAGTTTGATCAGAATGGCTTTGTTGACAAGAGCACTGCTGTTAAGAATTTTACCTTTTCCTAAAAGAGCCTAACCCTCATTTTAAGAACTTTTTATATTAACAGAGGAAAACGTTTTAGGTGTTTTAGGATGAAAGCACGTACACAACAAAGCCATAAGCTATTTTTGCGCTACTTGAGGACAGACTCACAGTGAGCCCAGGTTGCAGAGAAGACGCTTAAAACTACACTTTCTCCAAATTGGAGAGGCTGGCTGGCTGTGAACACAACCACCCCATCACACTCCTCTGCCATAGAGCATGCCATGCCCATTCTAGCTTCCAGCCATTGTGGCAGCTACCCTCTGTAAGGCTAAAATGCTGTCATTTCTTCTCCAATTCTCCCCGTCCTTCATGGTTCATTGAAAAATGCTCACCCCTCCAAGACATTTTCTTTGACTGGATCCATCAAATTCACATAGTTCTGTCTCCAGTCTCAAGTTACCTATAAAAAAAAGTCCTACCTATATCCTCATATTTGGCCCACAAATATTCTGTTTGTATTGTCTTAAGTAGGAAACAAGAAGTTTAAGCAAAAAATCCTCCCCTAAGCTCTAGGCACAGGAAAGTACCAAGAAGATGCTTCACCTATACTGGCCAAATAGAAATTCATATGACTAAGGATCTCACCGTCTCAAATTCTCGGTCCTTAATTTCCTTGAAAGCTTCAGCAATGACATCATCATCAAACCACTGATGGACAAGTTCATCCCTTGATTTTTTCATCGTCAGTCTACACAATGCTTCAGAAATAGCAACCTGCTGGTCATAATCTAGAGATTAAAAACATAGTAGACAGGTAATTCTAGGCATGAAGCTAAAGAAAAAAATGAGTTTCAGAGTTAGCATTGCTCTAAGAAATTCCATCTGAGAAGATTAGCATTGTGTCTTATAGTTATAAGCAGCAAGAGTAATTGGAGTATCCTGGAGTAATTATAATCATTTAAACTCAATATTTAAGAAATATTAGGAGAAAAGTCTAAACGATAGCTTGGCGTACAACAATTTTTAAAATAAATAAATATTTATACATTTTATATTTTAGAAAATATAAAATATAAGAATATACTTTATATATTTAGAAAAGCAGATCATCAAATAGCCTTAAAAATAATTCTACTGGCCAGGCCCGGTGGCTCATGCCTGTAATCCTAGCACTCTGGGAGGCTGAAGCCGGTGGATTGTTTGAGCTCAGGAGTTCGAGACCAGCCTGAGCAAGAGCGAGACCCCTGTCTCTACTAAAAAAAAAAATAGAAAGAAATTATCTGGACAACTAAAAATATATAGAAAAAATTAGCCAGGCATGATGGCACATGCCTGTAGTCCCAGCTACTTAGGAGGCTGAGGCAGGAGGATTGCTTGAGCCCAGGAGTTTGAGGTTGCTGTGAGCTAGGCTGATGCCACGGCACTCACTCTAGCCAGGTCAACAGAGTGAGACTCTGTCTCAAAAAATAAAAAATAAAAATAATTCTACTGCAAAAAATAAAATCCCGAGATGAATTGTGGTATTTCACAGAAGATAAACTAAAACTACACGTATCAACATGTTTAAATCTCAAATAATTTTAAGGCTAAAATGGGAGCAGCAGCCTAATAGGATAGTATTTATATAATGCTTTTAAAATCTGCAAAATAATAAAGTATGTTACTTATGAATAGAGTAAAAGAAGAAAAATAAGGTTGGGAATGAAAACAAATCGGAGTCAAGGACAGGGAAATGGGATCAGGGATGTGGTGGACACAGGGGACTTTATCTGTGACTCTGATTTCTTTTATTTGAAAACAAAAGAGTTGAACCAAATGTGGCAAAATGCTAAAATTTGACAAAGCTTGCTGGTGAGTAAATGAGTATTCGCTAATTATTCTTGATGGTTTTGAGCAAGCTAAAATCTCTCAAAATAAATATAAATTCCTAATTCCTATTTTTAATTTAATCATAATTTATAAATAAATTAAACCATAGTTCCAAGATGCTCATAAAACCCCCAATGTCCAATATTTAATATTCTAATATTTAAAATTCTAAATACTTACCACCCACAGTCAAGATTGTCCTTGCAAGGTCTTTCCTGAAACATTTAGATAAATTACATTTAACTAAAATGAATGTCAAGAGGTAAAATTTTATAATACTGGCATTAAATTTAAAACCAAGACATATATTTTCAAAACTATTTCAAATTCAGCATCAGAATTTCCTCAATGTCAAATAATACATTTTTATGGAAAAACCTTCTCAAGTTTATATATTAATGACCTGTATTTTTTTGATAAGCTAGAACTATTATATACTCTGAGGTTCTACTTCCCTTTCTGTACAGTGATTTCAATTTGATGATCTCTGAGGATTCATCAGATGCCATGATCCTGGAGTTTTACACTCACCAGCCTGTGGAAATGTATGTCCTTTTACATAGTTTGACACCTGGAGAAAATGAGACAATCACTCCTGTGATTCTTTTCCTATGAGCTATTTGATTTTAAAAACTAATTAGAAATGTAATGGGATTAAGTTATTACATTATTGTAACTAACACAGACTCCCGTATTGTATATTCATGTAGAATGTCAACTAAATGCTAACAAGTGTGATGTCAATAACTTGGACATTTATTTATTTATGAGATGGGGTCTCACCAAGTCTGGTCTCAAATGATTCTCCCGCCTGAGCCTCCCAGTAGCTGGGATTGCAGGTGTGAGCCACTGTGCCCAGCTCACAAATCTCATTTTAGAGAATAGATTTGTGGCCGGGTGCGGTGGCTCATGCCTGTAATCCTAGCACTCTGGGAGGCTGAGGTGAGTGGATCGCTCAAGGTCAGTAGTTCAAGACCAGCCTGAGCAAGAGTGAGACACCATCTCTACTAAAAAATAGAAAGAAATGATCTGGACAACTAAAAAAACTATATATATATATATATATATATAAATTAGCTGGGCATGGTGGCACATGCCTGTAGTCCCAGCTACTTGGGAGGCTGAGGCAGGAGGATCACTTGAGCCCAGGAGTTTGAGGTTGCTGTGAGCTAGGCTGATGCCACGGCACTCTAGCCTGGGCAACAGAGTGAGACTCTGTCTCAAAATAAAATAAAATAAAGAATAGATTTGTTAAGAAGTCTTATGATAGTTCAGTTTCTCATAAGTGAATTGATTTACTATTAAATAGAAGCCTTAGAACAGTATCAGTTACAGTTCTGCTTAATTTTAATGATTGCATGTTTTACCACTGACTTGAAGTCCAGAACATTCCAGACTTTCTAGAACACACAGAAAATATAGTAGTCTGACCATGGGATTAGTTTGAAAACTTAGGAGAAAACATTAGGTCAGCTGCTCTCCAAATCTAAATATACTGCTAAGAGTAGTGATTTCACTAATGCATTTGATAAATGTTTTTTTAGGAAAAATTCAGTGGAAAAACTACATCCTGCAAAGTCAAGTTAAACGAGCAAACATGATGGCAATGAGCTCATGCTCATCAGTTACCTGCTGTAGGGTCTGAAAACCCTACACTCTGGCTGCCACATGAATGACATGCCACAGTGATGTCCTCCATGCTGGTTAGTGGTTGGCCACAGTCACGTATTTAGGTTCAAATTTCAAAACAGGGTGCTGGTTTTGTTGTTTACATGGCCACACATTACAATCTTACCTCCAAATTTCATGTGCCAAGAACTATGTAACTGTGAGTTTGGGTCACCAAAAACCAAAACATCCATCCCTTGAAAAGCAATACAAATTCCATGCCCTATTGGTATAGCTGATAACGGGTAACCTGGAAGCATTTACACTTTACCAGGTATTGTGCTAACCACTTTAAATGGATTAATTGATTTAACCTTTACAATAACTCTACCAAGTAAACATTATTGTTGACTCCATTCTACAGGTGAGCAAACCGAGGTATGACAGGGTCAAGGTTATGCTCATAGACAACTAGCATTAAGTGGCAAAAACCAGGATGTGAAGCCAAGCAGCCTGGCCCCAGGGTCTGTACTCTTCACACTCTTCCATGAGTTACTAATTCAGTTCATATTCACAAGGAAAAACAAATCTGTAGCCTGAGAAAGCATTTTGCCTCACGAATTTGATGCAAAAAAAAAAAAAAAAATACCCCATATCACTAAAAAAAGAAGAATCTAGCAAAGACTGCCTTTTGTGAACCAAAAAGAAAATCCTAAGCCCTCTGCTAACTGAATGGACCCCTCTCGGCCAAGGGGGCCACAGAAACACCTTAAAACATCCAGCCGTGAGGGGATGAGAGAGATAAAGCTCATTACATGCATATGATTTTTCCCTCATAATTATTCGTGATTCCTCCTATAGCTTATTGAATATGCATATTTGATCACCCTGTTCCCTTTTAGCTCTTCTTTGAAGCAGGCATGCCTGGCTTCTGGCTGGGGCTCTGCTTCCCAACCTGTTGGAATGGCCACTAAGCACATTGCTACCTTCATGAGAAATCTCTCCTTTTTCTAAAGTACAGACCTCGTTAAGTTTTTTGTTGTTGTTGTTTTGTTTTTTTTCGGTTAACACTTTTTTTCTCGGTTCCTCTTCACTGCCTAGCATAGTGCCTGATATATACACAGTAGGTGCACAAAGCATTTACTGAAGGGAAGAATGACGTAATCAGATCTAAGGAGAACAAAGACTGAAGAACTACAATCATTAGAGATTTTACTCTTACTACATTACATAACTTGTACAAAGTCACTTACATAAGACGACATGTGCCTTCTGACAAAGGGAATTTTTTTCTCTCTTCCCGGGGTACACCACGCAAAATGGAGTTCAAAATGCTCAAAGCCTTTTTGGAATCCGAGTAGGCATTCATGGAGAAGAAACAAAACAAAGACTTATGCACAAACTTCTCTAAGGTTTCCAGGGCAACTGTTACCTGTTTTGGTGTTAGGTTGGTGCAAAAGTAATTGCAGTTTCGGACTGTGAATTTTAAGTCATTGTAACTAGGCTCGAACACAGCTTTATTAATCAAAATAGGAACCATTACAATCAACACATTTTTGCCGATGAGAAATAAGTTTGTTTACTCCTGTAGTGTAAAAATCCGTGCTTCAGGGTTCCACAAACTCTTGGAAAGCATTTTCTGCATCCTGCTGGTTGTGGAAGTGTATTCCCTGCAAAAAGTTGTCGAGATGCTTGAAGAAGTGGTAGTCAGTTGGCGAGAGGTCAGGTGAACATGGAGGATGAGGCAAAACTTCATAGCCCAATTCGTTCGGCTTTTGAAGGCTTGGTTGTGTGATGTGTGGTTGGGCGTTGTCGTGGAGAAGAATTGGGCCCTTTCTGTTGACTAATGTTGGCTGCAGGCATTGCAGTTTTCAGTGTATCTCATCGATTTGCTGAGCATACTTCTCAGATATAATGGTTTTGCTGGGATTCAGAAAGCTGCAGTGGATCAGACCGACAGCAGACCACCAAACAGTGACCATGACCTTTTTTTGGTGCAACTTTGGCTTTGGGAAGTGCTTTGGAGCTTCTTGTCGGTCCAACCACTGAGCTGGTCTTACGCTGCTTGTTGTATACAATCCACTTTTTGTCACACATCATGATCCAATCGAGAAATGGTTCATTGCTGTGTACAGGAAGAGAAGATGACACTTCAAAATGCTGATTTTGATTTTTGGTCAGCTCATGAGGCAGGCACCCACTTATCAAGCTTTTTCACCATTCCAAGTTGCTTCTAATGCCAAACAACCGTAGAATGGTCAATGTTGAGTTCTTTGGCAACTTCTCCTGTATTAATAGTTGTAAGAGGATCAGCTTCGATGATTGCTCTTAATTGGTCATTATTAACTTCCCATGGCCGGCCACTGCAACTCCTCATCTTCAAGGTTCTTGTATCCTTCGCAAAACTTCTTGAACCACCACTGCACTGTACGTTCATTAATAGTTCCTGGGCGTGATGTTGTGAATTGTCTCCATTGCTTTACGACCTATTTTGAACTTGAATAAGAAAATTGCTGGAATTTGCTTTTTGTCTAACATCATTTCCATAGTCTAAAATAAATATAAACAGCAAGTAATGTCATTGGCAAAAAAACTAAGTGAGAAATGAGAATTAAAATGATGTATAACATAACCACATTTAAGAATGTATTAATATTATGATAGCAAACTGCAAATTTTAAGAATGCTAAAACCGCAATTACTTGTGCACCAACCTAATAAATGCAACTCACCTCTTGTTGAAGCAAGCGATTTATGGTCTTTTCTGTCACCAGGAATCCTAAGCTAAGCAGGAAGGAATCCAACATCTGAATTTTCCCTGGAAGTACAATTTCAAATGAGAACAAAATTTATGCTAAAAACAGTAAGGAAATGACTCTTACACAGCAGGAAGAAACAAAGACAGAAAGAGCCATGGAAGCGGTAAACAATTGGGAATGACAAAGTCTGGGCAAGGGATGAATTACAGCCTGCTTCAAGTTATAGAAACCCCCAGGCCACAACAGGTTTGCACTACATAGATACCCACTAAGGAAAATAATGGCAGCACATGCAGAGTGTGACTACTCATTGTGATCATTACCTTGAGCAAAGCTATGTTTTTGTCCAGACTCCGCAATGTGCAAAGGGAAACTCCTATACATAGTGTCCCTGTCATTTCCATGTGTTTCTTACATTTGTATATCTTACACAATATTTTACACAAATATTATAAATAAAGATTTTATAAGGTCTTGCACTAACAGAATTTTTAAAGTGTTGGCCTACATGAAATAACAATCACAGAAACTTTGACAGCTATTTATGTCAGTACATAGTAAAAAAAATAAACAGGGTATATAGTAATATTTTATGCTTAAACAATAAGTTTATGATTTCATTATGCACATTATCTTAAGATATGAAACAATGGTAGTGTACACTGTAAAAACTCATGGTAAGTTCATAAGTTTGATAAGTTCAGATGTATAATTTTGATATGTGAATTATTTATCACATATTATATACTTTTAACCCCCAATATAACTCATGAAATTGTAGGAACCCAAACCAAAAAATAGAAACATAAAAGACCCCTCTTTAGGCCAAACAAGTCACATTGACACTGCTGGGTGAGCTCTGGAAACCATCAGAAATCTGGCCAGGGCTGTGCCAACAACTTGCCCACCAGCTGAAAACTTAAAAGAAAGACTCTAATAGAGTCCAGTTGGGGTCCAGTTGTGCACCCTGTTAATTAGCAATACCAGGTACCATTCCATGTTTTCATCTTAAGAGTGCTAAGAGAAACTAACAGCATGTGGCCCTATGGAAGATGAAAGAGGAGCATAGTAACTCAAGAGGTAGCAGGAAAGTGACTTTTGAAAAATGCTTAATTCAGGAAACTATACCTAGGAATATATTTAACTAAGGAGATAAAAGACCTCTACTGGGAAAACTACAAAATACTGAGGAAGGAAATAGCAGAGGATGTAAACAGATAGAAAACCATACCATGCTCATGGGTTGGCAGAATCAACATCATTAAAATCTCTACACTACCCAAAGTGATCTACAGATTCAATACAATCCCTTTAAAATACCAACATCATTTTTTGCATATCTAAAAAAAAAAATAATTCTATGCTTCATATGGAACCAGAGATGACCCCATATAGCAAAAGCAATTTAAGCAAAAAGAACAAATTGGGAGACATCAATTTATCAGACTTCAGACTATACTACAAGGCTATAGTAACTAAAACAGCATTGTAATGGCACAAGAAGAGAGACATAGACCAACAGAATAGAACTGAGAACCCAGATATAAAACCATCCTAATATAGCCATCTAATCTTTGACAAAGCAAACAAAAACATACACTGGGGAAAAGAATCCTTATTCAATAAATGGTGCTGGAAAAATTGGATAGCAACATGTAGAAGACAAACAGGATCCACACCTATCACCTCTCACAAAAATCAACTCATGGTAGATAACACACTTAAAAACCTAAGGCATGAAACTATAAGAATTCTAGAAGAAAATGTTGAAAAAACTCTTATAAACATTGATCTAGGCAAAGAATTTATGAAGAAGACCCCAAAGGCAATCACAGCAACAACAAAAATAAATAAATGGGACCTGATCAAATTAAAAAGCTTCTTCACAGCCAAGGAAACTATCACGAGAGCAAACAGACAACTTACAGAATGGGAGAAAATATTCGCATGTTACACATCCAATAAAGGCCTGAGGGGAATCTACATAGAACTCAGGAAAATCAGCAAGAAGAAATCAAACAACCCTATCAAAAAGTGGGCAAAGGACATGAACAGAAACTTTTCAAAAGAAGTTAGACTAATGGCCAACAAACATATGAAAAAATGCTCAACATCTCTAATCATCAGGGAAATGCAAATCAAAACCATGATATCACTTATCTCCAGTGAAAATGGCCTTTATCAAAAAGTCCCCAAACAACAAATGTTGGCATGGATGCAGAGAGATAGGAACACTCACACACTGCTGGTGGGACTGCAAACTAGTGCAACCTCTGTGGAAAGCAATATGGAGATACCTCAAAAAGATACAAGCAGAACTACCATTTGATCCAGCAATCCTATTACTGGGCATCTACCCAAAGGAAGAAAAGACATTCTATAAAAAAGACATCTGCACTCGAATGTTTACAGCAGCACAATTCATAATTGCAAAGATGTGGAAACAACCCAAGTGCCCATCAATACATGAGTGGATTAATATAATGTGCTATATGCATACCATGGAGTACTACTTAGCCACAAAAAACAATGGCCATCTAACACCTCTTGTATTATCCTGGATGGAGCTGGAGCCCATTCTACTAAGTATCACAGGAATGGAAAAACAAGCACCATATGTACTCACCATCAAATTGGTATTAACTGACTTAACTGAACGACGCTTAAGTGCACATATAGTAATAGCATTCATCGGGTGTTGGACAGGTGGGAGTGGGGAGGAAGGGATGGGTATATTCACACCTAATGGGTGCAGTGCACACCATCTAGGGGATGGACATGCTTGAAGCTCTGACTCGGGTGGGCAAAGGGAATATATGTAACCTAAATATTTGTACCCCTGTAATATGCCGAAATAAAAAAAAAGGGGAAAGAAAAATGCTTAATTCAGGAAACTTAAAAATTTAGGAAGCATCTGAGTCATCTTCTCAAAATTCAAAATAACATGAATTCTATGAAATAAGAAATTAGATTTACAAGAGAAGGTACTAGTCTAAGATGAAAATAGACATAAATAAGAAGGAAACATGTGATATGAAAATAAAAGCCATTCTAGGTATTTCAATCAGAGGGAATTTAACACAGAGAATTAGTTATGAAAATGACAGAAGAGCTGGGAATCCAAATCCAGAGTAGTGAGGTAGCCCATAGATTGATACCAGCAGGAAGCCACTACCCCCTTTTCCCAACCCCTGGAGAGAGAGAGTCTCAGAGAGGAAGTGGTATTACCAGACCCCAGGCCACCTAGCAAAAGCTCCAACCACAAATGGGCCAGAGCCACAGGGACCATGCAGCCACTCCTAGAGATGGCAGCCCAGCAGAAGGGAGCAGGAGAAAGGTCCGATTTGCTCCCTCCAACCTCCCATTTCCCAGCAGTGTTTCCATCATCTAAATCTAGCCAGCTGCCAGTTGGCAAGAACGCCTAGGAAAAATAGTACTGGTACTCTGCAATAGGAAGGGGGGGGGTGGAGGGGGGGGAGGGAGGGACGGAGCTAAGAGCAGAGGCAGACCACCACCACCACCCACCAGTTTCAAGGACACAAAGATGTGATCACAGAATTGAAGACTATAGTAGAACCAATGAGAGCAGAATTAGTTAAAGCAATGATTTCTGAGAAAAACTTGAGAACAGCTGTCAAAATACAGGGGAAAAATGAGTGAGAAAAAGATGCAGATGAAGACAAAAAACAAAGATGAACAATACACAATCTTACAAAAAGAGAACAGCAAGCAACTATAACAGACTTCTTGGTGGTCTCCCCATCATGCTTTCTCACCTCCTGTTATGGAGCAGTCCAGCTATTTGGGTGGGACTGAAGGGCTCCAGAGGTGAATCTTGATTGGCTTATACTATGGGGGAGGGAAACATCTCATTCATCTTTTCACAGTGATTGGTTAATTTGGGTGGTGGGTCATCCAATCAGAGCAAAGCTAGGGCTTTTGTTTGCTAGTTGAGGAAAGTGAAACTTTCTTTCCCCAGATCTGAACCAGGAAGCACAAAGCCCTGGTTGCTGGCAGCTGTCTTACAACCACCAAGCCACTACCAAACTGCCTGTCTGTGGACTTTGTAGCTCCTTGAGCCGGCAAGTTATCTTTATCCTTTAAGCCTGTTTGAACTAGATATTCTGTTACACAGACCAAAAGCACTCTATCTCAGCGGTTCTCAACTGGAGGTGATTCCTTCCCCACCAGGGAGACACTTAGCAATGTCTAGAGATGTTTCTGGTTGTCATGACTCGGGTGTGGGGTGCTATTGGCATCTAGAGGGGTAGAGGCCAGAGATGCTGCTAAACATCCTAGGATGCACAGGACAGCACCCACAACAAAGAATCACCCAGCTAAAAAATCAATATTGCCAAAGTTGATAAACTAATTATCAGAGAACAAATTTTTCTGAGCTAAAGTAAGATTTGGTTTCAAAATAACTCATCAAGAACCATTTAAAACAAACCTGTGTGTTTGCTCGCAACCCTTAATATCAGAAGACAATGGCAACAGGGTTGTAAGGGGAACAACATGCAAAACTAGAGTTATATTATATAAAAGCCAGGAAGATATCCTCAAATGATCAAAAGCTCTGACCACATCCCACCTGCACCCTAATAATACTCTGCAGAATACATTATAGCAGATGGAGACAAAGCAGAATGAAGAACCCAAGGATGGGGCCGCCATGTTAAAAAAGAGTTGGTTTAAAAGAAAAAGCCCTAAATAACTGTGGCACATAATATTGCAACAGAAGACAAGAGCAAATGATATTTACAAAGATACATAATATGGGCCTAAAACTGGGTAGAAGATGATGGAGAAATAAAAACATGTTAAATTTCTTGTCATATATAACGAAGAAGAAATAAGTTACCACCATTTTGATGTTGGTAATTAAGAGTAACTATCAGAAGTAGGACGTAAGCCATTCAAATCACTAGAGAAGGGCAAACTGTGAAAGAAAACATAATCCATATAGCAAAACACAAATCATAAAAATGGAACTGATGCAATAAGATGACAAGTCTCAGAATAAAAAGGGAGGTGTGATTAATTCTGTCCACGACAGAATGAAGTGGGAAGGTTAGTGACAATACCTTTCTACTTCAGAGAGAGGGATTAGACATTATCTCTGTAGCATCTGGGCATGACACCCACATAAGACAACTGTCAGAGGCTACATGCGAAAACCTGCCACTTGCAGGGACGCCAGCTCCCCTGAGGTGGCCAGAGTCGGGTCCAGGCACAATCTTTTATTGCTATGAACGGGATTGTGTCCCACTCAAAAACTCCCCAATGTGATGGTATTTGAGATGGGGTTTTTGAGAGGTAATTAGGTGAGATGAGGTCATGAGGGTAGGGTCCTGATGACAGGATTAGTGCCCTCATAAGAAGAGATACCAGAGAGCTTACTGGTGCTTTCTCTACCAAGTGAGGACACAGCAAGAAGGCAGGAAGAAAGCCCTCGCCAGAACTCAACCATGCTGGCACCCTAATCTCAGACTTCCCAGCCTCCAGAACTGTGAGAAAAAAATGTCTGTTGTTGAAGCCACCCAGTCTATGGTACTTTGTCTGCAGCCTGGGCAGACTAATACAGTCACCTAGAGCAGTGTTTCCTCTATTTGGGGCAATAGGTCATTGCAAGGAGTATGTGAATCCATAAAGGTGCCAAGCAGTAACTGTAGACTGGATAGATAGCTCGCGCACACATATGCTGTTTTTCAAATATGCAGTATATGTACACTGTTGTGATTAGTAAAATACATCAGAAAAGTCAAAGTAGTTCCTACCACTGTATATTTTAAACAACCAGTTTTAAAGACAGTAACTATCATTTGCGAAGTTTATACGAAATTCACTTGAAAATATTTGGATCCGCCAAGTCAGATCACGAGGACCTTCATTTTAAAGTCAACCAAGCATGTTGCCCACTGAAGCTTCTGGTACTGAATTTCCTCAATTACCAGATACCATCCCTTGCAGAATTTAGTGTTGATTAATGACAGCTTTTCAAAATAAAAATAAAAAGGTGTACCCCATAGGAAAAGGACATATCATTTTAAGATGGTCCCAGTTTCTAAAATGTTCGAATACTTTAAATGCTTCTTTGAATCCCTGGGTCATAATTCAAATGTCAGATTAACTTGAGCTAAATTAAACAAAATTGTTTATCCTCCAAATTTTCTAAAATTTGACTTTTTACACACTTAAAACACAGAGAAGGTATCTGAATCGACTCCAAGTTAAATCAGAAATAGCTAAACTTTTGCTGGCTTAGAATGACAAAAGTGGCTTTCCATGACCTGAACAGAGTTAAGTAGCCAAAAGGTGTCAGCAACGAGTAAGTGAAAACGTACCTCAGGCAAACCAAGACATTCTTTACAATATCACGATATGACTTACCACAAGGGGGTCAACAAATCTAAATAGAATGTTTAAACCTGCTTTACTTTTACATATCATTTAAATATTTTCTCTGTACTAGAACATTCTATTAATGAAAAATTAATAGCCAATAAAGTACTTACCTTTTCTACTACTCCTGGAAATAATCTAATAACAAGAAAGAAAAAGTAAAGCTCACATTACTTTAAAATAGCACTATAAACTATAACATGAATGCATTAAAGCTAATATTCTCTAACAGGCAGGAGTTGACTTTAAATACAGAAGGAAAGAATTTTAGAGAAAGCCCACTTAAGCTTCAATCACTTAGTTAAAATGAGGATATCACCCTCCATCAGGTGAATAATATATTTGTATGAAAATAAATCACCTCTCATTTTCTATAACATTGGTCATGAATATTAATGTTTGTTACTATGTCACATTAATATTCTAATAATAAAATATGGGAGTCTTTTAACAAAACTTACGTCTTCTACAAAATCATGTTTTATAAATAACTTGAAGATTCCTGCCAATTACCAATGGCATCTGCTCAGTGAAGCATCCACCCCCATCCTTACCAACACAGTGTCAAAGAAGTCTTCCATGACACTCATCAGTGATGCGTCTGATGCTAGGTGTTCCAAGATCAGAAATTCTACTGTTCTTTCAAACCAGGAAACTAGGTACCCAGGAGAAGAAACACAGTTGGAACCATGTAAGACTGAAGACTGCCTATTTCAATAAAATTTCCCAAGATAATTTTCTCACTAGAGCAAAATAATCTTAAAGACCTTTTTCCATTCCATAACATTTCAATGAGGTCTGAACACTTCAGGATGGAGCCGTACTACTAGAGTTGTAATAAGTAAGTTCTCAGAGATGAGCAAAAAACTGGAGACTCAGCCAGGCTCAGTGACATAAAGCCAGATAAAGGGGTTCATGAGGAAGGTTTAAAAGGTAAATGAACCCCCCAACACAGGGGGAAATCTTGTGATCTAAGATGCTGGTGAAAACAAACTATCAAAGAAGGTGCAGAATTTGGAAAATGCTCCAGAAGTATTTATGGTTACAGTACACATGCCTTGGGCCTGGCTATCTTTCTTTTGCCAAAAAGCTTCCAGCTAATTGGACATTTTTTTCCCCCTGTAGGAATATACATCCAATTTCATATTAAGTTCCTAGGATTGCTATGATTCAAAATAAACTTTTGTAACTCCCCCTAGAATATACAGTATTTATTCAAAAAGCAAAAGCCATCTTTGAAGCATTTTTGCCTGGTCACTCTTACAAAAAAAAAAAGAAAGAAAGAAAAAAAAATCCTGCATTCATAGTTAGAAATTACCAGCTGAAAATGAAGTTAGTAACACAACTTTGAAACAAACAACTCTTACAGGAGCAGAGCCTTCAAAACTTCGTATACTCTGCAGCCAAGAACCCAAGGCACTCCAGCTGAAGACCATAAACAAACCAGTTTTCAACGTTGGCTGTATATTAGGAAAATCCTGGGAGCTCTGAAAATCCCTGATGCCTTGGACCCATCTGAGACCCAGTAAATCGGCATCGCTCGGAGGTGTTAAAGCTCCCCAGGTGATTGTAATGTACAGCAAGGGCTGAGAACCTCTGTGTTCCAAGTAAGGTTTCTTTTATCCCAAATCAGAACAAGTATTTACATTAGATTGAATCACCCACCTTCTGAAGCAAACTTTTCTCTGACAGCACAAGGGAAAAAATGTCCCTCTATATGGTGGCACTCACGGCTCAGGCTGTGTTTTCTCCCTCCCTGTATTCATGCCCAAAATTCTATGCCCTTAAGTATATTTTTGTCACCATTCCGTCTATCCCCCAAAGCCTATCTTCCTCTCAGCACCCCCCCAATAAGTTGGTTGAGTATATACAGAAGCAGGGGAAGGCACATTATTTGATCAATACTTGGGAATAGGAATTACTCACTGAACCTATTATGTGCCCTGATCATACATTGTCTAACAGATACCTGTCCTCACAGCTGTGTCCTTACCAGAAGCCAGACACAATAGCAATGACTTACTAGGAATACAGTACAGGACAAGTTGCTTAACACTAGAAAAAAAATTTTTTCCCCGGGGCCATGGTGTATTATTAAAACAAATGATCCTAATTTGTTATTTTTTATTGTTTTCTGTGTGTGAGTTATATGCAATGCAATCCACATTGTTCAGAATTAAATTGTCCATATTAATTGTAACAATAAGAACATGAGCAAGATTTTCACGAACCAACTGTAGGGTTTTGCTTCATGAGGCCGCGGGCTCAAAACTAGTGTGAGTTAAACACAACTCACATGGCAGTTAATGTGTTAATCCTCCTGGATTTTATAGTACAGAACTAAACACATTTCTTTCTGCAGAAAATTCTTATTCTATGGAGTAGAATAAGGTCCAAGCACACTTTGTAATGAGTCTGCAAACACAATTGTCTTGAGAAGTATAGAGTCTAGCATCCCATTCTTTTTGATAATTTCAATCTGTTCTCCAGGCTGAAACCTATGTGAAATAACAGTACCTAAATTATGGTTATTAAATTTCCATCACCAACTAGAACTCCAGTGGAATATGGAAAGTCCTATTTGATTTCAAAACTGCAGTGGAGATGTGATCTGACACTTTTATACCTTGAGAGGGCATTCTTAAACCTAAATTAAAAAATCAGGGCAGGTTGAGGCACATTCCAACTCATACCCCCCAAAATCAGCTTAAGTTTCCAAGGCATCCTTGGGATATCCCTGCTCTGTTTCCTTTGGGGTTTTATCTCCTCTTCCCTGCTTCCTGTTATCTGATGATAGTGTAGTTAGTGTACCAGGGAGTCAAGCGGGGTTAAATGCAAAATGAAATATATACAGTTTGCATAAGCACAGTCCTTAAAATCCCCTGCAAAGACTTTTAAAGTCCCTGAGAGGAGTCTGGGAAAGCCTGGAGCTTACTCTTTCTCTCTTGAAAGGACAGCTTCATAATGAGAGGCATTTTAGGGTAAAAGCGGGCAGAGACAGAGCTTCTTGGCCCCACCTGGCCTTAATAAACTTTAGGTACTAGAGCCCAGGGAGTAAATCAAAGACATGATCGACCAGCCAGATCATCCTCCCCCACGTCCTCATCAATAAACAAACCATCTCAGTGCTGCAAAAACCTCCCCATGAAAAGTGGGGAAGGGCAGCAAGAGATGTTGCAAACGCTGCTGTGCCGCCAGGTGACATTATAAAGGCACTTGGGATGTTACCGCCTGGTTAATTTTACAAAACAGAATAAAATTTTGTAGCTAGGGTGACTCTGAATAAGCAAAAATGTTTTTGCTATTTGTTTTTCCAGATTCATCCAAGGTTTAGGAAGTAGAAAAAGTGAGGTGTTATAAGGGCAAAGGAAAGTGTTTGAAAATTTTTCTAGGTCTAATCTAGTTAATAAAGTACATTAAAATAGTTACAGAGCCTACTCTCTGCTCATCTTCCCCAAATTCGCTAAAGTGATTAAAATGTGCTGTTACTGCGTAGGCTTCTCAAGAGCAGGAGTCGTGTCTGGCTCAGTCCTGAAACTCCCCACATGCTCTGCCCAGCATGTACATCTGGAAACCTGTCGGATTTAATTTTTGGTTAGATATAGGCAATAATAATGGATACCAATTTCTTTTCAAATTGGATTTCAGAGAAAGAGAAAATACTAGACAACTGAATTCACACTAGTTTTTTAAGTTACCTCAAAACATATAAAATTAAAATATGACACTTATCTTTGGGACCAGGCCCTGCTGAATTAGCAAAGGTTCCTCTTCTTTGACATCATCTATGAAGAATCGCTGAATACATTTCAGCAACAGCGAAACATACTGAAATTCATTTTTATCCAGTTCCTAGGTATTAGACCACACTAAGTTAAAAACCTCATAAATTAATTATACATTCAAATCTTGGTCACAAAACAAACCAACTTACTTGCCTTATTTATTGATCTGTTAAGATGGTATAACAGAAGATCATTATATTTTTGAGGAGAGTGGCTCTCTTTCTGCTGAAAATATTCTTTTATTTTCTGAAATCTTTTATCATGGGATGCATCAGTAATAAGTGATTGAAGCTGGAAAGGTGATAGTTT
>RJWJ010019878.1:0-29728 GCA_004363605.1 Indri indri | reverse complement strand
ATGAGCCGTTGTGTTCCGCCTGCTTCCGCTGTGCGCGGGCTGCCGCTTGTCGAGGGCTGTGCAGCCAGAGGTATTTTTAGTTCTTCCATCGCTTTTCCCTTTCTCCCCGTGGAGTTTTCTCCCCACGGTCGGTGTGCTCTATTTTATTCTCAGCCCTACACCCCCACCCTGACCCAGGCCAGCAGTGCCTGCTCGGAGCGCCTGGCCGTGGGGTCTTGGAGCCAAAAGGGTCCAATTTGAGAGGACTGAGTCCAGCCTACCCATTTTGCAGATGAGGACACTAAGTCCCAGAGAGAGGGGGAGCTTGTTAGCGGTGGAGGCAGACCTGGAAATGAGGTCTCACACATTCTAGTCTAGAGACCTTTCATTTATTTATTAGGAAAATAGTGCAGTCACACATAGAAGCATAAAGACATATCCACTCACCCATCTCTCAGCTAAGAAAATAAAAGATGAGCCCCACCTGTGATTCTCTTGCTACTGTCACGTTGATTCACTTTGTAAACAATACTGGGTAACATTTCCAAGGTATTTATTGGATGTCAGGCATTATGCTCCTTTATTACAACCTTAGGAGTTGAAGATTCTATCATTATTCCCATTTTACAGATGAGAAAATCAAGGCCCAGGGCTAGGGAGGGTGTCTGAGGTCTGTCGCACTTGTAAGTGGTAGAGTTGGGTTTGAGTTCGGACAGCCTGACTCCAGGGCCCATCTCCCAAAATGGATTTGCAGTGGCATTCCTGGAGACACTGAGCTCTCGCGGGGTTCTGAAAGTGTGGTTTCACTGACAAAAAAGTGTTTTGCCCTCCTCCTCTGAAGATATCTCTCTTGCCCTATTCAACTCCTGCCTGAGGAGGGCCCAGGAATGGGGTCCCCATCCGGGTCAAGGAGCCATCGTGGTGTGGGGGTGCTTCTCAGCAGCAGAGGGTTGGCAGTTTGCGTGGCCTTGAAGTGAGGGGTGGCCCGCTGGCTGGGGAGGTGTGTGGCAGAGACAAGCAAGCAGGCAGGTGGCAGCGGACCTCGAGCAGCACTGGTCAGCGTAGGAGACGCTGGGATGACATCCGCGTGGGACCTGGTCGGGGAGGTGGTTGTCTCGGCTGAATGGCCAGCCATGAGAAAGGAAGGAGGCCTGAGCCAGGGGTGGGATCCTAGAACCACCAGCTGGGGGGAAGCCCCGGGTTCAGCTCATCGGCAGCCCTCTCCCCACCCACAGCTCCTCTCCCTCGGATGCTTCTGGTACCCGGCCTCCTCACAGTGTCTGCCAGAGCCAAGGCTGTGGGCTCCCCGCTCAGGGACCAGTTTGTCTCTAGGGTCCTGGTGTCTGCTGAGGCATTTCCAGAGACTGCCAGTGCAATGGAGGAGGTGAGGGTGGAGCTGGGAGGGGAGATGGCTAATGTCATCTGTGTCCCTGAGTTCAGCTATTAGAGGGCCAGAAATCTTCCCACAGAATTGCCTAGAAACACAACCTGGGGATGGGGACTGCAGCCTCTGTTTGGGTGCTGAGGGGCAGGAGAGAGGCCAAGAGGGAAGTGCCCCAGCCCAGGACTGACAGTGGCTTATCAGGACAGAGAAGGACCATATGCCCCGACTCAGTCTTGGCTTGGGGTTAAGGAATGTTTGAATCCTGGCGCTTCCTCTCCACGCAGCCTCGAGCAAACCGCTGAGCCTCTCTGTGCCCGGGCATCTCACGGAGATGGGATTAGTGGGCCCTCCCCATGTAGCCAAAGGGACGTGCACACAAGGTGCATGCCCGCACGAATGTGAGAGGCGTGCCTGCACGGAGAGGGTGACGTCCCGTGTGGTTCCTGCCTCAGGCTTCGGATAGACCTGGGCAGTTTACCCAAACTCAGGCCCTGTGTGTGTTTTCTATTGCTATGTCTCTAAAACTTAATGACTTAAAGCAACAAATATTGATTATTCCCCAGGTGCTGGGGTCAGGATTTGGGTATGGCTTCACTGGATCTCTCACAGGTTGCAGTCAAGGAGTTGGACAGTCGACTGGGGAGGAGCTGCTTCTAAGCTTGTTCCCGGGGTTGTTAGCAGGGTCCGGTCGTTCCCAAGCCCTTGGACTGAGGGCCTCTGTTCCTCACTGGCTGTTCACCAGAGGCTGCCCTCAGCTCCTGGCCACCTGGGTCTCAGGGGGCAGCTCCCAGCATGGCAGCTAGCAAGCACGTGAGCCAGAGAGAGAAGGTGTGCTCAAGATGAAATTCACGATCTTTTGTAACCTAATGTCAGAAGTGACACCCCATCACTTTTACTGCCTTCTGTTCATTAGAAGCAAGTCTCGAGGTCTAGCCGAGGCTCACAGGGGGAAGGGGTCTCGCAGGGCGCGAACACCAGGAGGCAAGGATCCTTGGGCGCCATCTTCCAAGCTGTGGATATGGAACAGGTCCCTTCTGTTCCGCAGCTTCCCCACATGTAAAATGAGAGACCACTTCCTCCCTCTGTTGTGAGAAGTAACTTAGGCAACGCGGGGGAAGAGCGTGGCCTGGCGCCTTGCACGTCGTGATGCCTTGTGCGTGGTGGGGCAGTGATTGTTAATATTCTCCCGATGGGACTTCTGTGAGGGTCCATGGGACCGGTTACGAACCAGGCCCTCAGGAGCTTGGCCTACATAGGGCAGGGTTGGGGGTTGGCTGGGGAGTCACTTCCAGGCTCCCTGGTCACCTTGTAGGGTCTGGATCTCTGCTGAGGACCCCGCACGCCCCAGCCTCCACCCTGTGGACCCAGGAAGCAGCACAGGGCAGCACTGGCTGCACAAGGGGAGGAGAAGCTGGACGTGCCAGGCAGCGGCTATGTCGTGGCCCTCCCTGGTCCAGAAGAGCTGGGCAGCGCAAAGGCACAGACGGGCTCAGGGGCCAGTTCTCCATGGGATCATCCAGTTGGGGCCAGACTGGGCTAGTCCCGTCTTTGGTTCCTGAGGCAGATGATCCGGCCAGAAAAACCCCACCCCAAATGACCGAAAGCCCTAGTAACCGCAGGCGTCTTTCCATCCCTTGCAGACAATTTCAGGTACACGTGTGACATCTGCGGGAAGAAGTACAAATACTACAGCTGTTTCCAAGAGCACCGAGACCTGCACGCGGTGGATGGTGAGTCAGGCCTCTCGCTCCTTAGAGTTGTGCAAAGAGGTGCTCTTCCTTGGGGCTACCAGCCCGCCCTCCCTCCTACCCAGAGGAAGGTCCGGCAGCAGCCAGAACCTCAAGGGGAGGGAACGTCCTCGTCATATCCCACATACACGCCTATTTAGGTTAGCCAAGTGAAATCGCCATTTTTATAGGTCAAAATCAGAAGAATATTGGGATTTCATATCGAGTCATTTTACAGTTTCATCTGATTCTTTAGTATTCACATGTTCTGCTGAAATGAAACCAATTTTTAAAAACGAATGATGGTATTTTAACCTCTTAGATTATAGAGTTAGAAATTAGAACAATAAATTGAGGTAACACGTTTTAAGAGTCTTTAAGCATCCTGGAAAGAGGGTCTTGGACCCGGAAAGGACCCTGGGGGGACCCACCCCCCAGCCCGTCTTGAGTCCTGGCAGCCAGGCCGACACTTGTCGCCGCTGGGTCACCCTTTTTCACACCTCCTCTTTTTGTCTCCTCCTAACCTCTTCCTTTCCCTCCGGCCCTGGCCCCTCGAGTGCATGCTGGGGACCTTCGGTGTCTGCCTGCCCCGGGGGTGGGAGCCTGTCCGCAGCAAGGATGAAGAACTGCGGCACAGGCTGCGTCCTGGCTGGGATGTGTCCTCACATTGCCCCTGGCTCCCTGGGGCTTCCACGCCGGCCCCGGAGGCAAACTCCCTGGGATGGAGACAGGGAGCAGCGGACAGGCAGCTCTGGGCAAGGACTAACGGGCTCCTGTTTGCTTCTTTCCTCCTGCGGCTGCCGCTTCCCGCCTGGGCACAGTGTTTAGCGTGGAAGGGGCCCCTGAGAATCGCGCAGGTAAGTCTTCGTGGTTGCTCACCTCCATATCCCCGGCTGGGCCCCCGAGACCTGGGGACCCAGGTGCTAAGGGCCGTGTGTTCTCCCACAGACCCCTTCGACCAAGGCGTCGTGGCCACTGACGAGGTGAAGGAGGAGCCCCCGGAACCATTCCAGAAAATTGGGCCAAGTATGCGGGACTCTCTCTGGGGCCAAGGGCTGGCTGGGGGCTGGTGGGGGCGGCAGGGCTGAGTCCCACTGCTGGGGTAGGGGGAGGGCACGTGGCATCACTCACCCCGCAGCAGCGGCACCCACCTGTCAGTTAGGTTGGTCAGTCTTAGGACTTCAGCTTCTGAGGAGCTGCAGGACAGCACAGGGCCAGGGTCAGGGCAGTGAAGGCAGCCGGGCCTGGGGCTGAGTCCCGGCTCACTGGTTGTGCGCTGGGCGTCCTCACGGTCTGTTAGCCATCCTGAACCTCAGCCTCCCCGCCTGTGGAGCGAGGATGACATTTCCCCGCAGGTTTGTTGGGGGATTAAATGAGATCATGGATGTAAACCACTTGTTAGCACAGTGCCTGGTACATAGTAGGTGCTAAGAAAACAACTGTTGTTACAGTCATCTGAAGGGGTTTACCAGCGAATGGCGCTGTCCAGGGCAGCCACGTGCGGACACTCTGTCCTTGTCCCAGGAAAACCCCTTGAGGGCAGGAGCCACGCATGTGACTGGCCTGTTCCCAGCAGACTTGTATTGAGTGTTGTGGGGACGCAACAGTGACCAGGACAGGGGTGGCCCTGCCCTTGGGTAATTCACATGGGGTTGGGGATGGGGACAGTATGCAGTCAAGCAGAGGTACAACACAGAGAGAGTGCAGGGAGCCGCAGGAGGCTTTCAGAGTGGGGACGAGGGTCAGGCATGAGCCCGCGTGTCACACACAGAGGCAGGAGAGCAGTGCTGGTTCTGGAATCGATGCCAGGTTCGGGTCTTAGCCTCGAATGCCAGGAGGAAGCATCTAGACTTCATCCTGAGGGGAGTGAGCCAGAGAGTTTACTAAGTGGGGAAGGGACTCGATCAGATTTGCCTTTTAGGAAGACCGGTGTGGCTGATGGGAAGGATGGGCTGGGAGGGCCCCGTGGCCAGCCTGGGGCAGGTGTGGTGGGACCACAAGTGAGGGGGACTTGTCCTTTCCAGCCCTGCAGGAATGTCTGTGCTTATTCATCTCTGTTTCCTGTGCCTCAATTACTACCAGCAAGGAGAGAGAGACCTTTATGGTCTCTGCTTCATTGCAAGGATCTGAGGCAGCTTGCAAAAATACACACAGAAACAGAACAAGCGGATGAGGAAATGAAGGAAAATCAGAGGCGCTGGAACACTAAGTTGGGTGCATTGCTCAGAGAGTAGAGCTCTGTCCCAGCCCTTGGAAGGTGCTGGGTGGGCCCCCCCACCCCAAATGCTTTCTCTTCCTCCTCCCTTGTCTGTGGTCAGAGCATGAGTCTTTGCTTTCTTCTTAACTCTTCTGAAAGCATCCAGGAAACCGAAGATGAGATAATGTCTATAAAGTGGTTAGCACAGTGCTTGTCACGTGCATAGTAAACACTCGATAAACAGGAGCATTAAAATAATCTTAAAGATGAAAATGACGAAATCCTCAACACTCAAACTGCTGGAAGTTAGACCCTGCCGGGGAAGCACAGATGTGAATCAGACATGTTTCGCAGCAATCAAAGAGTTCATGGTCTGGTGAGAGAGACAGACATTCATAGACAGATACAGGACAGGGACAGAAGGATCTGTGACCTCCTGATTCAGTATCTGTCCAGTATCTGCCAGCGGACCCAGTGTAGCGCCACTCTTCTGACTGTAGCGTTACCATTATAGGCTTTGGAATCAGGCCTGGGTTTGAATGTGTCACCAGCTTACTACTTACCCCTTGTGAGTGTCCCTCGGCTCGTCTGTAAGTTGGGAACAAGCACATCTATCAGTTCTCCAGGGCTGTTGGAGGATGCAGGCATAGAGTGTCTAGCTGAGCACCTGGCTGATGTTCAGGGTATAAGTGAGAGATGTTGCTGAGAGGGTCACAGGCAAGCGTTTTAGAGCCAGCCCAAATATGAGTCCCGGCTCTACACTTAAGAGCTGCATGATGTCCTGCAAGTTTTCTAATCTGTCTCTAATCCACAGTTTCTTTAACTCTAAAATGGGGTGATGACAGTAAAACTCACCTTTCAGGATTGTCATGGGGTTTAGGTGAGATTATATTTGTAAAGGAATTAGCTTAGTCCTTGACATGTGCCTGGAAAGCCTTAAATAAGTGGTACCTGTTAATTACGCCAGAAGATGCAGAACAAGGTGAAACTTGTCCTGTATGTCTGTAACAAAGTCTGACAGACAACCTGCCGGCACTAGGACCTGGGAGGAATCATCTCAGAGTACGAGGAGTGTAGACTGGCACTGAGAACGCCCAGCCGGGTCTGGCCGCCAGTGTGCTCCTCCTGCCTTGATGGAGCTGAGATTGCAGGAGCAGCATGAGCTCATTCCTTGCTACCACTCACGAGCTGCCTTGTGAGACAAGAATGCTGCTTCGTGGGCCTCCACCACTTCTTGTCAGAAGGCCAATGCCACAGACCCTAAAAACATAGACATAGAACAAGGGAAGCCAGCAGAGGCACCCTGCATTTTGAAGGGACTAGTCGCCCCAAGTAAAAGGTCTGTAGGTCAGAGGAAGAGGAAACACCCTGGCAGCAGTGCGTGCTGGGAGGCACACATTCGAAGTCGGCATCAGCTGAGCAAATTAGAGAATTGGGCAAAGCCAGTGTCATGACAGAGCGGGAGGATCCTGCTAGAAGGAGGGAGTTGGTCTAAGGAGCCTGCGCGTCGTCTTGCTCTTCAGCTGCAGCTCTGAGAATTAACCACCATGATCGTGGGCACAAGTAGGGTCCAGGAGAATTCATTCATGTTGTCTGTTGAAACAGAGTGAGTCTGGAGTCATGTATAGGTTACCTGATTTTATGCCTGGATAAGAAAGAGTAACTTAAAAAATTTAAAAAACAAAACAGAAACAAAAACATGAGAACTATGAAAATTCCACATAAGAAAAAGAAAATTTACAGGACTCAGACGAAGAGCCTGTGAAAATGATCTACTGCAAAGTCTAGAAGAAAATTCTATTTGACAAGCTCAATTGCGTATAAGAAATTATGACCTGTCTTCTCCCTCTTAGGCTGCCATAACAAAATACCATAGCCTGGGTGATATAAACAACAGACATTCATTTCTGACAGTGCTGGAAGCTAGAAAGTCTGAGATCAGGGTGCCAACCTGGTTGGGTCGGGCGAGCGCACTCTTCCTGGCTTGCAGATAGCAGCCATGTGTCCTTACATGACGGTGAGAGAGAGACAGCATGCGCATGATTTCTGGCATCCCCTCTTACAAGGGCACTAACCCTGTCCTGAGGGCCCCACCTTCATGACTTCATCCACCCATAACTACTTCCCAAAGGCCCTATCTCCAGATACCATCACATTGGGGGCAAGGTTTCAACATACGAATTTGGGGATGGGGTCACAATTCAGTACACAGCATGACCCTTGTGAAAAAGGAGCCTAAAGTTCTATGGTGAAAAAGCAACAGGGTAAGATAAAAAGGCAAAGAGAGGAGTGAGATGAAGAAAGATTGCAGGGAAGCAGAAAACAAGAACAGAATTGAAACCTCCGTTATAGATGGTAAAGAGCAGGATTGGTCTGCAGAAATGGAATTAGTGATGTGAAGAACATACTTGAACAAATGAAGGTAATGAGAGGAAGACATGATAAATATGGAGAACAGAGGGGCCCGTTCCAGGTAATGGTGTTGTAGACAAGTGGGCAGAAGCTGTACTCCTAAGATCTACTAGAAGAAAAATTTGCTCAGCTAAAGGAAAACCTATACATGCAGATTTAAAGGGCTCATCATGTTTCAGAGTCAGTATAAAGAGACCCGTACCTCAATATTAGGTTATTAAGTATGAAATGTCCAATTTCCTTAAGTACTAAGTTTGACAGTTGATATCTCTGACATTTCACTTTGACGCTTCTTGTTTTATGTTTATTGTGAAGGTACATCCTCAGTCTTTCAAATGCACATTTTGGCTTGTGACTGTCTTTCACATTTTTTTAGAGCAATTCTTGTGAAACCATGGATAAGTCAAAAATGTGTGTTATTTTCGAATATGAGTTCTGTTGTGGAACCTATGCAGCACAGATAGCTCAAAATATCAAGTGTTTGGGAAGGATGTGGCTAATGAACACATAGTGTGTTGCTAGTTTGAGAAGTTCCATCCTGGTGATTTTAATCTTGAAAATGAGCCATGTGGGCCACCTGAGACCAATGTGAATGATGATGAGCTGAAAGCTGTAGTGGAAGTGAATCCATCTCAACCTACGTGTGAATTGGCAGCAAGGTTTGACGTTACTATTCCAACAGTATTAGACCATTTGAAACAAATCGGCGTGGTAAATAAGCTGGATAGATGGGTTTCGCATGAATTAAACGAGCATCAGCAGAGAGATCGTTGAAGCTTGCATGTCTTTGCTATCATGACATAAAGGTGAACCATTTCTACACCGTATTGTTACGTGTGATGAAAAATGAATTCTTTTTGACCGTTGCAAACATTGGGCACAATGATTGTATAAAGATGAAGTGCTGAAACACAGTCCAAAACTGAATATTCATCAAAAAAGCTTAGTGGTGTCTGGTGGTCCAGCGCTGGTATTATCCACTACAGCTTCGTGAAACCTGGTCAGTCCATTCCAGTGGATGTCTACTGCAACCAATTGGATGAAATGTTGAGGATGCTTGCCATTAAGCAGCCAAGATTGATCAATAGAGACAGGCCAATCCTCTTACAAGACAGTGCTTAACCACATGTTGTACAAACAATGCTGCTCAAACTACAGGGGCTGAACTTGGAAAAACTCTGTCATCCACTGTATTCACCAGACCTTGAAGCAACTGACTACCACTTCTTCCAGGCTTTGGACCACTTCTTGCAAGGAAAAATGTTCAATTCTCAACAAGCTGTAGAAAACACCTTTCATGATTTCATTGCCTCTCGCTCTTCCGGCTTCTTTGCTGCTGGCACAAACAAGCTACCATTACGATGGCAAAACTGTTGATAGTTTAGGCGCATACTTTGCTTAATTATGTTACTTCTTGTTTGAGATATAATAAACTACACCTTTTATTTGAAATCAGACATTGCATATTTAATGACCTAATCTGTGACTTTTTAAAACTATAAATATAGAGGAAAAAAAACTATACAGGCATCCAGGTATAAAAAAAGCATATTATCTATACATAAGTTCAAGGTGGACTTGGCCTCAGACTTCTCTGCAATACTAAATCCAAGAAGATAATGGACAAGTTTTGAAGGGAAAAGGTTGTAATCTAAGGCTTTTATGTCTGGACAAGTTGTGATTTGTGTGTAAAGAAAAGAGCAAGGACTCAAAAACATACTGCTTTTCCTGTGTACCCACCTTCATCTATGTAATCTTCAAAATTATTTGAAGATAGACTCTGATGAACTGAGTTGTAGAGCATATTTAAAGGCTCAATTATGAGGAATTTGTAATGTAAGAAGACTTGTGAATACTAGAACCAGATAAACTAGAAGTCTAAGATGTTCCAGATCTGATTATAAAATTGAATGCAAAAGACAAAAATTATTCTATAGTATTAAAAATAAGTTTTTTAAAAAGAGAAGAAGAAAAGAGGCGAAGATACAGTAAAGTAGGTTAAACCAGTCCTACTCATAGTGTGGTCCCAGACCACATCTAAGCGTCTCCTGGAAGCTTATTAGAAATGTAAATTCGTAGACCCCACTTCAGACCTGTGTGATCAGAATCTCTGGGGCGGAGCCCAACAATCTATGTTGTAACAGTCTTTCTGGGTGTTTCTTACACATGCTGTAGTTTGAGAAGCGCTGGGTTAAACTACCTTTCTCACTAGTGATAGACTTAAAGATATCATTTCCCACTTGGCTATTAACAATTAGAGAAATATATCTTATCTACTGTCTACAACAGTGGAGAATATTGGAAAATAATGGAATATTGGAGAATTATGGAAAAGCAAAGAGTTCATATATCCAACAGCTGAAAACTGGGAGCAAATCAGAAGGGTGGAGCATGAAAAAGAGTCGTAAAACCAAATCAATTACAGCAATAAAAGCAAATGGCATAATCTCCTTTATTAGAAGACAAAGATTGTCAGGTTGATTTAAAATAATCCAGTTATTAATCATTTATTAGAGACGAGGTTAATTCCTTATCTTCACTCTGTGCTCGAGCTTCTCTTTCTTCCTTAACTAGATTAAAGTCCCTATCATGGGTTTTTATAGCACCGTATGTGTCTCCTGAGAGCACCTATCACGGTTGCAGTTTTAAATTTGTTTGGGTCATTATTTGATTTTTGTCTCCTTTTTTAGACTGTAAACTCTTTGAGCTATACCTGTTTTTGCTCAGCATTTTGTGCCAGAACTTAGCACAGTACCTGTTTAATGAATGAAAGTACAAGAAAATTTTGGGAAGTATCTTTAGGCACACGCAAACAATAGAAAGCAGGACCTGAAAAAATAATTATCAAATTAATATTAGTACCAGACGACCTGATAAAGCAGAATAATTGAATGTTAGAAACACTTAAACTTTGCCATGCATTAGAATTTTCTGGAGGGCTTGTTAAAACACGGTTTGCTAGACCCAGCCCCTAGGATTTTTCTTTCGTTTGGTCTTGGGTAAGTCCTAAGAATTTGCATTTCTAACAGCTTCCCAGATGATGTTGCTGGTTCAGGGACCAGACTTTGGAGGTGCACTTTGTTGGAAAATAGTTTAGTGTTAATGAAGAGTACACTTCACGGTGAAGACCTTGATCCGATGGGCTTTATCCACCAAACACACTGTATCTAAACATACAAAATAAATTTAGAAATACAGTGAAATGGAAGGACTTATCACAACATTTAGTATCTGACAGAGCAAGTAGGCAGACAAGGTTACATAGAATTTTAATAGTGGAATTGATACAGTCCATCTAACAACTGTGAAACCTATAGCAAATAGCAAATAATACACCTTTTCCAGTGTTCAGGAATCAGTTACAAAAATTACTTAACTGCCAAAAATTCTAAATCTTCTATATTAGAAGGGGAAAAAACCCATAAACAGACTGAGAAACCAATGAAGAAAAAATTAATTGTAACATATATAACAAAATGTTGATATCCTTAATCTACAAAGAGTTTAACGATTTTAAAAAGGTAAATATACCTATAGAAGCACTGCTTGTAAACACAAAAGGAAAGTCCCCAAAGAAAAACTGTAGTTCATTAAACATGAAAAATAGTTAATTTCCTTAGGAATCAAAGAAATGGAAGATGAAATCAGTAGTGTCATACATTTCCCCTCATCAGAGAGGCAAAATTTAAGGAGATCATGATACTTAATGCCGGCTGCAGTGTGCAGAAACAGTCATTTTCACACCTTTCTGGTTGGGATGATGGTGCTACGGTTATCAAAAGCCTTAAAAATACATCCCTTTTTGCCACCTTTTGGAATTTGCCCTGAGGAAATATTGTGCAAAGATGATGTGAGATAATCTTTGTTTTGCAATAATGGGCGAAACTAATGAGTGAACATGCAAAAATTTCAGCAGGGGTGTGGATGACAGCATTTTTTTAACAGAGAAAAATTCTCAAAACAATCTAAATGTCCCTTGGTGTAGGGGACTGGCTCAGCAAATTCCAAAGTCCAGTAGGAACCTCGCAGCCAATAAATGCAGTAGAGATCGATATTTATCGATTGGGCAAGATGTCCACAAAGTTATTGTCGGTTGACGACACCGGGTTACAAAGGGGATATTGATCAGGGCTGGTCAATTCAGGGCCCACAGGAGCCAGACAGGTGGTATCGGCTGGAGAAGCAGGCCCCAGACTGAGATGCAGCGAAGGGTGGGTGGGCAGATAGCAGGGTGCACGCCCTACCCCAAGCGGGTAGATACTACTCTTTGGGGATTACAGATGCTTGAAATTTCTCTTTATTTTTTAATTTTGTATTTGTATTTATCCATATTTTATAATTTTCCCCCAGTGAACAATATTACATCAGACATTTTTAAGAAGAAAGAAGTTAGGCAGTGCCAAAAGCGAGGTAAAGATAAAGTGTGGTGGGACCCGAGAGGAAGAAGTGATCCCCGCTGCCAGTGGGTGGGGGTGTTCTTGGGGACAGGGAACGTCCTGCAGATGAGGGGACCCAGGTGTGACCAGTGCAGAGGGCAGGGCTTGCAAAAGGCTGTTGGCATGGTTGGCGCTGGAGGTCAGCTCAGGTCACCAGGCGTTTCTTGAGCACTGGGGCTGGGGGTGGAGCGACGAGGGAGAACAGCATGTGCCAGGTACTGTTCTAAGCACTTGCCATATAAATTTAATCCTCACAGCAATCCTATAAGGTGGTCCTGTTATTACCTCCGTTTTACAGATAGGAAAACTGAGGCACAGAGAGGTTAAGAGACTTGCCCAAGGTCACACAGGTCGACGTGGCCGAGCTGGGATGCGAACGGAGGCGTTCTGAGTCCAGAGTCAGGGTTGATTCCACTTGGTGGGCCCAGAATGGTGGGGGAGGGTGGGTGGGAGCATGCTGATGCTTCTGGGTGGGGGCGGGTGCCTGTTCTTACACGGCCCTCTCCTCCTTGGACAGAAACCGGCAATTACACCTGTGAATTCTGCGGGAAGCAGTACAAGTACTACACGCCCTACCAGGAGCACGTGGCCTTGCACGCCCCCATCAGTGAGTACCTCCTCCGGCTGGGGAAGGGGGCTGGGGGGCAGAGTGGGGTGGCCAGCCATTGGCCAGGGCATGGTGAAAGCAATGCGAGCTCGGTTCTGGGTCAGCCTCTAGGTGTCCAGGTCTGAGCCAGGGCCGCCTGCTTGCAGTGGCTGCAAGAGGTGGGAAGCCCCCCACCTTCCCCTTAAGCCAGCAGAGGCAGAGCCTTCATTTAGTGGACTCAGAGGCCTGGGCCCATGTGGATTTTGGGTTAGGAGGGTGGGCATCCCTTGTCCAAGTCTTTCAGTGGCCCTGTCCCCACCTCCTCTGGACACCCCCAAATCATGCGGTTCCTGGATCTCCACCCTCAAAGCCAGTGCCGTGTGATACATCTTCAGTCTGAACTAACGCAGGAAGAACCCAGGTCAGGTTTATGGTTAGCTAGACAGAACAGCTCGTCTTTGTCCTCATTGGTGGGAAGCTAAGGAGGGAGCAGGAGCACTGAGATGGGAGCTGGAAGCCCTGAGTATTAATCCCCGCAGGGCCCCACGCCTGCTCGTGACCTTGGGCAGGTCCCCAGCCTGTCCCTGGGCCACCATCTCTCACTCTCCCCCTGGCAGGGGAGGGAAAGGGCTGAAGGACTCTTACCCTGGGGACATCCTGGCCCTCCATCCTCCTGGCGGCAGTGGGCCTGCCTGCTGATTTCCCAGCTCCCTTTCTGGACATCAAAGGGGTATCCATCCTTAGATCCCTGAGTATATGAGCTGGGGGGCTTCAGTCTTCTACCCTTTCTTGTACAGGTGCAGAAACCAAAGTTCTGGCAGGGGCGGGACTTGTGCAGAGTCTCGGGACAGCAGGGCTGGATGTTAGGAGCCTGTCTGGGAGTGTTTCTCACAGCAGAGCTGTGGGTATCCCATGCCCCATTCTATGGATGTGGGAAGACTTAGGTCCAGAGAGAGGGGAGAGTTTATGCAAGGCCACTGGGGGTTCAAGCCATTTGCCAAGTCTAGGACGGCCCATGACCTTCCTGGAGACCTGACAGCAGCAGCACAGGCAGGTGGCTTCCCCCAGGGTATTCGGGTGGGGAAGAGAGGTGTCCACAGCTTTCCTCCCTGCTTGGCAGAATGGCAGAGGCTCAGGGGTCTCCCTGTGGCTGATGGCTCTGGTGCAGACGTCAAGCACTGGGCTAGGATTCTCATCCTAGCTTGCTCCTGACTGCTGTGTGACCTTTGCCTATCTCTCCCCTTCTCTGGGCTCAAGTTTCCCATTTGTGAGAGCTCTCAAGGTCTTTCCAGCTCCAGGTCTTGATTCCAGACAGCTCCGATGTGTGGTGACCCTCAGGCAGGCACTTGCTGTGGCTCAACTAGAGGAACCCATTGCACCACCCAAGCTGGGGGTATATGGTTCATTGAGTGCCCTCCACGTAGCCAGGTCCTGTGTGGGGCGAGGACGTGGAGGTTCCACTGGGTGGGTACCGACTTGTCCAGTTGACCCACACGTGGTGCTGATTTCCAGGCATCAGGGCTGTAGCTGGGCTTGAACTCCACGGCCCAGGCCCCTCTGGGGATCCAGCTTTCCATGGCAGGGGTGGGGCAGCTGTGTCCGTGCCGTCCAGTGACACAGTGAGTGGTGCCCAGGGCACGTGTTACCCAGGATGCGCTTTCGCTGGGGTGTTAGGCCCAAGGCCAGCTGCATCCTCGGTGTCAGCCTTTGGAGAGTATCTTCAGTGCTGCTTCTGCTCTTCTGGAATAAGTCGAGTAAGGTCATAGGGTGAGTAAGGGGCGAGCTTGGCTTCGAATCTGGCAGGCAGGCTCCAGGCCCGTACCTGACAGTGAAGCTGTGCTGCATCACATGTCACCTGGTACAGCAGGAAGGGGTGTGCCCAGGAAGGGGTGCATCGCTTGTACCCTGATTTCTTCCCAACAGCCTGGCGCTTCTCTCCTGAAGGTCAGTCTGCTTCTCTTTCTCTGTTCCTCATTTTCTTCTGCTCTCTGTTGTGGACTCTCTCTTTTTCCTTCCACATTTGTTGACTGAATCTCTCTATTACCCACTGAAGTCTGGGGATTCTAGGAGCATCTGTGTTTAAAATACAGCATGAGAGATTTAGGCTAGATCCAACAGAGGACTAACTCCAAAGCCGACCCAAGAGACAGCCCCCGTGGTGGCCTCTGGATCTAGAGATTTGTGGGCTGATGGGTTCTGTGTGGAGGCTGGGGCTGGACTTGGGGCTTCATGAGGTGTTGGCCACGGCCAGGGCTTGCGACCCTGGGTCTGGTGAGAGTATCTAGAAGGACATGGGCCTAGTACGGAAGAAGTTCTTACAAATGGAGTCATATAATACATAATCTTTTATGTCTGGCTCCATTTGCTCAGTAAAATGTTTTTAAGACTCATAACGTGTTATCGTATGTATCGGCTGCGCATTCTCTTTCAGCTGAGCAATATTCCACTGTATGAAAACACCACCGCTTGTTTGGCCATTTACCTATTCATTTGGGTCGGTTCCAGCTTTAGGTTATTATAAAGCTGCTATGAAAATGCTCGTATGAGGCTTTTTGTGGGCACATGTGTTCATTTCTCTTGGATAAATAAATACCAAGCAGTAGAATTACTGGGCCATGGGGGATAGTATGTTTAACTTTTTAATAACTGACAAACCATGTTCCAAAATGACTGTAGCATCTTACGCTCCCCCCAGGCATGTCTGGGAATGCCACTTGCTCTGCGTTCTTGCCCATGTTTGGTGGCATCGGGCTATTTAATCCCAGCTATTCTAGCGAGTGGGTAGCGGTATGTCATTGTGGTGTTAATTTGCATTTTCCTGATGAAAATGACTGTATTTTCTAATGATGTTGACCATCTCTGCATTCGCTTTTTTGGCCGTTTATATTGCTTTGGAAATTATCTGTGTAGGCCTCTTTGCCTGTGTTTTGATTGGGCTGTTTGTCTTTTTATTATTAAATTGTAGGAGTTCTTTATTCTAATAGGTCTGGGTTCTCTGGCAGATGTATATATTAGGAAGATTTTCACCTGGTCTCTGGCATGCCTGTCGATGTTCATATAGTGTCATTTGATGAGCAGATGTTTTTCATTTTGTTGATGTCCACTGTATCATTTTTTCTATAGTTAGTGCTGTCTGGGTTCTACCTCAAGGCTATCCCTGCTTCCCTCGAGATGGTGAAAATATCCTCCTTCTTTATCTTTTAGAAGTTTTATAGTTTTAGCTTTTGCATTTGGGTCTGTGGTCCATTTCGAGTTAACTCTTGGGAACGATGTGAGGTATGAGTTGACATTCATTTTATTCCACACAGATACCTGGTTGTTCTAGTACCGTTCGTTGGAAAGATTATCTTTTCCTTTTGCAGCGCATTGGTACCTTTGTTTGAAGTATTTAAATGTGTAAGTGTGAGTTCATATCTCTCCCATTGATACGTTTGTCTCTCTTCTTGCCAATTCCACATGCTCTTATTTACTGAAGCTTTGTAGTAAGTCTTAAATCAGCTCCTCTTAGTTTTTCTACTTTGTTCTTCTTTTTTGAGAATGTCTGGCTATTCTAAGAACTTTATTTTTCCATATAAATGTTAGTTTTCTCCAATTTCCACCAAAAAAATCCAGCTGGGATTTTGTATGAGATTACATCAGATCTATAGACCACTTTAGGGAGAATAAACATTGCAATAATATTGAATCTTCCCGTCCTTGAACATAGTCTATCTCTCCGAGCATTTAGGGCTTATTTAATTTCTCTCAGCAATTGTTTGTACTTTTCAGAGAAGTCTTGCATATGTTTATTAATGGTACTGTGATTTTTAAATTTAATTTTTCAATTGTTGCTATTAGATATAAACAAGCAATTCTTGTATATTGAATTTGTATCCTGCAAATTTACTAAATTCACTTACTCTAATAGACTTTTTGTACACTTCTGAGGATTTTCCTTGTACATGTGGATGTCATCTGTTAATAAAGACAGCTTTACTTCTTTACAATCTGTATTCTTTTTATTATTTTTTTCTTCCTCACTATTCTGGTTAGGACCCTCCAGTACAATGTTGAGTAGAAGAAATGAGTGGATATCTCTACTTTGTTCCTGATCATAGTGTTCCGTTTTTTATTATTAAGTATTGTGTTAGCTAAAGTAAGTTTTCATAGATGGCCTTTATTAGTTGAGGAAGTTACCGTCTATTCTTAGTTTTCTGAAAGTTTTTATTATAAATTGGTGTCACATGGTTTTTTCCTACATCTATTGAGATGATTCTATGGATTCTTTTATTTCGTTAGGGTGGTAAATTACATGGTTTTTAAAAAATAAGTCACCATGCCTATACTTTATTAAAATATATTAAGAATATCAGAAAGCCAAACAGTGAAATGAACTGAAATAAGTTACAACATGAGGATGTTTATCCTTTGCCTCAGAATGACTTCCTTCTTTGAAGCTTCTTTCTTTTTAAATAGGATATATTTAAGGCGTATAACTGGATGATTTGATATACATACACATTGTGAAATAATCACCACAATCAAGTTCTTGCATGGGCATCTAAATTACTTAAAGAGCCAGGGTAGTTTGTATAGTTCATTTGTTCTCAAGAACATGTTTTCCACCCACTTCTATCTAAAATTCCCCAGGATTTTAAACTGGCTTTTAGTATCACTCCCCAAACTGCCCCCTCAAGGGCGGGGAACTACAGTCCTAGGATTAGCAGAGTGCCGCACACTCAATCAGTGATGTTTTAATCATGGTCATAATCAAGACCATCTGGTGAATTTTTTAATCTTTGTTGAGGTATATTGTCATACAATAAAGTCCCCATAATTTAAAGTATACAATTTGGTAAGTTTTGACATACATGTTCACCCATGAAACTCACCATGGTCTAAAGAACACATCCACCACCCCTGTTTGCTCGAGCCCTTCTGGAATCCCTCACTTACCATTTCATCCCCAGGCAAACACTGACCCGCTTCCTGTTAATGTAGATTAGTTTGCATTTCCTGGAATTTTACATATATGGAATCTTACAGGATGAACTTTTTTTTGGTCTGGCTTTCACTACGCGTAATTGTTTTGAGATTCATCCATGTTTACATGTATCGGTAGTTCATTCCTTTTAATTGATGATAAGTAGTATTCCATTGTCTAGATATACATGCCACAATTCCTTTATCTTTTCACATGTGGATGGATATTTGGGTTGTTTCCAGTTTGGAACCAACGCAAATAAAGCTGCTGTGAACGTTTGTGTACATGTCTTTGGAAGGACAAACACTTTCATTTTTCTGGGGTAAATAACCTAGGAGTAGAATGGCTGGATCATATGGTAGGTGTATGTTTAACTTTTAAGAAACAGCCAAACTGTTTTCCAAAGTGGTTATGCTATTTTACATTCCAACCAGCACTGTACTTTTCTTGTAATGTCCTTGTCTACATTGGATATCAGAGTAGTGCTGGCCTCACAGAATGAGTAGGGAAGAGTGTTCCCTCCTCTTCAATTCTCTGAAGAGTTTGTATAGAATTTGGTATTATTTTACTTATATGTTCTATAGAATTCAACAGTAAAGCTATCAAACCTGAAATTTTCTTTGTAGGAAGAATTATTTAGAAAGGCATTCCATTTCTGAATATTTGGGAATTATCCAGATTTTTTTGTTACTGGTTTCTAATTTAAGCCTATTGTGGTCAGACAGCATATTCTATATAATTTCCAATCTTTGGAATTTATTGAGGTGTTTCATGACCTACTACATGGTCTGTCTTGCTGCATGTTTCATGTCCACTTGACCAAAAAGAAAAAATGTGAATCCTGTTGTATCAGTTAGGTTAGGTTTATTGATAATGTTGTTCAAATCTCTGTACTCTTTTGTGCTTTTTTTTAAAAATTGGTTTGTCCTGTCAAGTACTGAGAAAGAAGCATCAAAATTCTCAACTATAATTATGGATTTGTCTGTTTCCCCTCTTTGGTCTGTCAGTTTTTGATTCATATAATTTGAAACTCTGTTATTAGGTACACACGCTTAGGATTATTATGTCTTGACACATTGACCCTTTTTGAAATTGTGCAATGTGCTGTTTTATCTCTAGTAATACCTGTTTGTCCCGAAATTTACTTTATCTGATATTACAGCCATTACAGCTTTTTTAGGATTAGCAGTTGCATGGTATAGCTCTTTTCATCATTTTCTTTAATCTATCTGTATCTTTATATTTGAAGTGTGTACATATAGTTTATTCTTACTCCTTTATCCAGTCTGGCAATCCCTGCCTTTTAAGTGAAGTGTTTAATCCATTTACACTTAATATAATTTATTGATATGGTTGGATTTAAGTTTACCATCCTGTGTGTTTTTCAATAGGTCCCCTTTGTTCTTATTAATTATTTTTTCTTATTTTCTTGCCTTCTAGTATTAATCAAGTATTTTTAAAAATTTCCCCTTAGCTTTCTAGCCATAACTCTTTTTCTTTAGTGGTTACTCTGTGGTTTATAACATACTCCTTTAATGTATGACAATATACCGTGAATTTGTATCATGACACATCATAATGTAAAATGTAAACTCTTCAGAGAGTTTATTAATGTAAAAACCTTACGACAGGACACTTCCCATTTACTACCCTCCTATCCTTTGTGCTTTTCTTGTACATTTGTGCCTACGTCTGTTATAAACACAACAGTTACTCGTTTAGCTTAAAAGAGTCAATTATTTGTTAAAGCAATTAAGAAATGAGAAAATGCCTTTTATATTTACTCGCATATTTACTGTTTCCTGTGCTTTTTTTTTTTTTCTTCGTGTAAATCAGAATTCCATCTATTATCATTTTCCTTTATTCTGGAAGAACTTTCTTTAACATTTCTTGTATTGTAGGTTTGTTGGTGAAAGAGTCTCTCAACTGAAGATGTTTTTATTACACCTTCCCTGTTGAGGGATATTTTCTCTGGATATAGAATTCCAAGCAGAGAAATTTTTGTTTCAGCATTTTAAAAATGTCATTCCTTTATCTTCTGCCTTATATTGTTTCTGATGAAAAATCAGAGATCATTCTGATTGTTATTCTCCTATATTTAATGTGTCTTTTTCCTCTGGATGTTTTTAAATGTTTCTCTGTATGACTGGTTTTTAGCAGTTTGATTATGATGTGTAGTTTTTTGTGTGTGTTTATCCTGTTTGAGAGCTCCATTGAGCTTCTTGGATCCTGAGTTTGTCTTTTTTATTGAATTTGGAAATTTTTCAGCCAATGTTTTTTCAAATATTTTTCTTTCCTATCAAGACTTTAATTACATATATGTTAGACATTTGATAATGTTCACAGATCAACTGAAGCTCTGTTCATTTTTTTTGAGCCTTGTTTTCCCTTTGTGCTTCAGTTTGGATAGAGTTTATTGCCCTGTCTTCAAGCTCATTGATCTTTTCTTGTGTAGTGTCCAAGCTGCTTTATTAGAAAAATTCATTAAGTAATTTTTTTATTTCACCTATGAAATTTTTCCTCTCTGTAAGTTACGTTGGTTCCTTTTTATAGCTTTCATTTCTCTCTTTATTATGTTCATGTTCTCCTTTAAATCTTTCACCATATTTATAACAGGTCCTTGTCCCCTAATTCCATCCTCTCTCTCATTTCTGTATGTTTCTGTTGACTGGTTTTTCTCTTGATTATTGGTCACGTTTCTCTGCTTCACCTGAAAAATAATTGTTCATTCTGTGCTACATGTCACAGATAACTGTGTTGTTGACCAGAATTTTGTTGTCTTCCTTTGAAAAGAGTTTTGTTCTGGCAGGCAGTTATTTCACTTACAGATGAGCTTGATACTTCAAAAGCTGGTTTTTAAACTGTGTTCGGGCAGGTCTGGAATAGTTCTTATTCTAGGGTGAGAGTAATTTTTCTAAGGCATGGCCTTTCTGATCTCAACTGAATGCCTGAAGTATTCGTCTTCAGCAAGTCTTTCCTCTCTGGCAGGTGGGAACTCCAAAACGTCTCCCAGTCTTGTGTGACCTCTGAATCGTCACTGAGCTCACAGCCCTCCAGGAGCTGTTTTCTACTAGGGTTTGCGGAGACTCACGCTGCTCAAATGCAGTTGGGTGTGCAGCCAAGGACTTCAAGGGGGCCCCTCTGCACATTTCTGAAGTTCTTTTTTGTTGCGCTATTCTCTCTCCTTTTTGTTATTCTGCCCTAAAAATTTGAGCCACCTCAGAAGCCCTGAACTCTCATCACTGCCTCGTTGGTTCAGCAGGATGGCATGTTTTGGGTTCCACCTCTCTCCACCCTGGTCCAGAGAGCTGGAGTGACCAAGGGGCTCACATCTTGTCTTCGCTCATGAGTCACAGTGCTGCACCACCTTTGTCCAGCTTTGCGGTCCAATATGGCAGCAGGGCTGCCATATTCCTGTTCCCTTTCTGAGAGGAAATCCACAAGAAGGGCTGTGGATTTTGACTCCTCTGGCATCACCCCTCCCATTGATTCCCACCTCCGGCCTGTGAGCACGTGCTTCCATTTGCCCTGAATACATTTTCACCCCCTCTACCTTGTGGGGGTTTTCTGGGAGACTGTGTCCCTCGTCTCTCCACCCTCTCAGTTATATGATTACTTTTCTTGTATCCATATATTCTCCGAATTTTTTTTTGCTCTGGATAAATTTTCAGCTTTCCAGAAAGAGAAGACCACAGTGCTTTGTTACTTTTTGCTATCTCTCGGGTGTAAATATCACATGTGTATTTCTTTTAAGGGAAGTCAGCCAGTCTGTCTGAGACTCTTGGTGAGAGCTCAGGTAGGAATCGCAGTGTGCTAATGTGCTAATGTTCCACGTGAGGTCAACGGATGGAGCAAACTGTTGAGTGAAATGAGCCAGGAGCCTGGGAAATGCATCTTGGCTCAGCCCTGACCCACTCTGTGACCCTGAAGTGGTGCCCATACCTCTCTGAGCCTCCATGACCCCATCCACCTTCTACCCTTGGGGCCAGTGGGAGGATAATATGTCAGATAGTTTTGTGGCACAATTATGTCCCCTCGTGCATCCCATCTTCGAGGTGCTGTACTTCAGCAGTGCTGAGTTTTACTTTGCTGGCCATTCATGCATCAGTTCACAGATTCCACAGTGTCTGCTGGGCACTAACTGTGTTTCAGGGCCTCTGCCAGGCACTCAGTGCGTGGTGGGCTAAACTGGCAGAGTTCCTGCCTCAGGGAGCACACAGGCTAATGGGGAAAGAGTCATCGATCAAAGGTCTCACTGTGTGTTGTTACTGACGGTGATCAGTTCTTGGACGGGAAGAGGGAGGCGACCGAGATAAATGGCCAGGTGGGAGGTATCAGGGACAACTCCCCAAGGAAGTGATGTTTACATGTAATACTTAGGACCAGCAATCAAAAATTTGAGGGAAGAATGTTGCAGGCCGAGGGAATAGCATGTGCAAAGGCTGTGAGCTTGGAAGAGAAACAGGTATTGTAGGATGTCAAAAGGTGAGGTGAGTGGCCAGGAGGAAGCTGGAGAGTCCCAGGCAGGGTGTGGGAGCACACAAATAATACCCCCAGCTCATGCACTCCCTGAGCTCCCTGCCCCAGGGAAAAAGGGGGTGCTCTCCTGTGGAATTCCAGGATTCTCACAGCAGGAATTGTAGACCATGACAAGGTCTGATTCTGAGGGGATCCTAGAAACCATTCTGCAGGGGTGGGGATGGAGGCTCAGAGGGAAAGCAGCTTGCTGGGACTATTGTTAGAAACTCTGTTCCTTGTGCCAGGTTGCCAGAATGTGTGGGTGAGTGCCACGGGGTGACAGTGGGATGCGGGGGCACGTGACCTTGTGCAGAGGTGTCCCCGAGTAGCTGGCACACTCAAGCTCCTGTCTCATCCTGTGCTAACATGCCGTGTGGCCATAAACAAACGTATTATGTCAGTAGCCAGAATCAACCTCTGGGCCTTGGTTTCCTTATCTCTAAAAACTCCCAGCCATAGCTGCTTACATTGGGAGAGCAGGTTGCCGTTCAGGGTGCTTCGCTGGCTTCCTTACACTTCCACAAACCTCCGTGAGGCCAGCCATGCAGGCACGGGCGTCCATGGCTATCAGTGGGGTGAGGCGGGGAAGCAAGGCCAAGAAAGGGAAGTAGAGTCCAGGATTGCGGAGGCCGAAGGGAATGGAGCTGGGATTCAGAGGCAGGTTTGCCTCACTCCAAACTCAGAGCTGGTTCTGAATAGTGAGCCACTACCTGTGTGGTCGCCACACTGTGCCTGACGTAGGAAGACAGCAGGGAAACCGGAGATGGACTCTGGACACCTATCACACCATGACTGTGTAGGTTTAGTCCCTGGCTAAAAAAAAAAAATTGGAAACTCTCAGACAAGCCGTCCTTCTGGTTGGACTCTGGGGCCTTGGAGGTCCTCGGCTCAGAAACAGGAGGGAGAGTGGGAGGAACACAGGGAAGTAGCCTTCCCCCGGGGTGTCTCAGCGCCTGGTTCAGAACGCGAGAGGCCAGGGGGTGGGAGTTCGGGGAAGAGGGACACCTGTGTCCTCCGCACGCTCAGGCCATGGGGATTTCCTTCTGGGCTGGGGCAGGGCCGACAAGGGCTTGTTTAAGGGGCCACGACTGAAGAGCTCCCCAGCTCCTGGCATCTGGCCACCGCTGTAGGTGGAGGAGCGGGTGACCCTCCCAAAGGGGCAAGGGGCAGCCCTGAGTCCCTGGAGCTTCCCTGAGTGCCTCAGGGGAGCGATCAAAGAGTGGCAGAGTGGTCCTGTGTGACCTTGGGCAAGGCCCCTGAACTGCTCCCCATCTGCCAGGATGGGCATATGTGGGGGGTGGGGTCTTTCATCTGGGCTCTGAAAGCCATGGGTGGAGTCTTGGATGCCCAGGACAGATGTCATCCTAGAGCCGGGAGCTCATGGGGCCACCTCCACCCCAGGGACAGGAAGGCAGCAGGCAGGCTGCCCTAGGCAGGCCCCCTGCTATGGCCAGGTACTGAGGCAAGAGGGTGCCCCAGGTGTCGTTAATCCCTAGGGGTCTCCGAGCCCCTGGGCAGCACCAGAGGGGCCTTTCCCTTGCTGCCTAGTCCTGTTCCTGCCTCCAGGAGAGAGCTGCAGATGTCGTGTGATCCCCGAGTGAGAAGACCCCTGCCCCCTCCTCTTTAGTTGGTATCGTGGGAGTGTGGCCAGGTTCAGGGGTTTGCCACCACTGGTGGTGGCTCAGGGCAGCGTGAAGGGGGCTGGCCACTGCCCACCCGAGACTGCCAGAGGTTGAAGCCACTCGAGAGCCAGCTCCCAGTTCCCAGTGACCCCAGCTTCTGCATAATACTGAGGGAAGAGAGACGGGGCCTGAGTAATGGGGTCCCAAGCTTCCCCAGACATGGGGGGACTGCTGTACTTGTATCGATGAAAGCGTCAGACACTGGGTTAAGCACCGTCCCCTGCCGGCAGCAGTTCCCAGTCAGGGCCCACAAGGTGCTACAGAGCCCCTTCTCCTGCGCTTCCCCCACCCCACCGACCAATCCCTGCCCGTCTGCTTTCTGTCATTGCTTCTGAGCTGCCATCCTTTGGAGGAAAAGCGGCTTAAGCCAGCATTCTAGAAGATGCACTTGGGCCTGGGATGACTAATTCAGGTGCCCTGGCCATGGGTCACAGGCTGAGTTCTTGGGCTGGTCAGGGGTTATGGGTGACCTACCCAGTGGGCTGCCAGTGGCCTCCAGGTGACTCTGAGTGTGAGCTGGTGGGTAGGCTTCCCTGGAGAGGCTGAGGGAAGGCTCTAGACTCCCAGACTTTCTCAGGCTCTGGGTGGAAGGAAGAGTCCTTGCTCTCTGTGGCATTAGAAGAGATTGGGCAGAGACAGTGCCAACCTTCAAATGTCGGGGGCTGTGGCCAGATTAGCCACTCAGTTCGCCCGCTGCGAGGGCCCTCGGGGACTGAGAGCATGACCCTCTCAGGTACTGCCCCCGGGTGGGAGCCGCCGGACGATCCAGACACGGGCTCTGAGTGTTCACATCCAGAGGTCTCCCCATCTCCACGCTTCGTGGCAGCGAAGACCCAGACGAACCAGTCGGGGAAAAAAGCTCCGGCCTCCGTGGTCCGATGCGCCACCCTCTTACACCGCACCCCTCCAGCCACCCAAACCCAGACGTTCCGCACTCCAAATTCGGGATCTCCAGCAAGCAAGGCAACTGCAGGTACCAATGGCCTCCGTTACCCCACACTTCCTCCTCGCCCGTTCTCACCACCTGCCACAGCTGTGCCCGGGGTCGATGTTCCCTTGCAAGAGCAAGACAGGAGGTCCCGTGGTCCTCTGGGACAGATCTGGGTCCCAGCTCTGGCTCTGGCTGGCTCTGGGACCATGGCCAGCCACCTGGCTTCTCCGAGCCAGGTTTTCTCCCCCTAAACAGAGGGGGTTTACAAGGACATTTGCAAACACTTTTTTTTCAAGTAGTGGAATATTTTTTCCCAAATCGTGGCCTAACAGGCCTGTTTTATTTGGCCTTCTCAAGGTTTAAAAAAATTTTTTTTAATTAACATTTGAACATTAGGAGATTTTTATGTAAAACTTTTGATTTCTAGCTGACATTGAAAAGCCAGATCTGGCAGACCTGGGCCCAGTTTCCTACAGGGCAGCAATTGGCTGTGTCCTTTAATAGGGCATGTGCTCTCCAGTTTTCCAAAGTCCCCACCATTCCCTACTGCCTCCCCCAACACAAGGCCATGTGGCAGGTGTCATTTCTCATTGTGATCACACTGTTGTCTGTCTTACATCCAGCCCAGTTCATCCATTTATGTCACCTGCCTGGACTGTTGGCATGAGTTTGCATCTCCCACCTTTCAGAAAACTCAAACAAAAATCTCATTTCGACAAGGATCTGCTCTCCACGAAACAGGCTGGTTATGGTTGACCTAGAGCCTTGGTTTCTTGGCCTTCCCCTACCTAGCACTACCTGTGAAACCCCTCCATGAGAGATAGAACCAGCAGGAAACTGGTGGCTGCCAGCTTCAGCATTTTCCAAGTCCATACAGCAAAGGGCTCCGGCTACAGAAGAGTGAACAGACAGTAAGAAGATCCCAGCAGTCATTTCCTCCACAAAACCTGATCAGACACACTGTGCTGAGCAGCAGCTCTCAGGAATCCTTAGATTCGTACTTGGGTGGAACAAGTCTCAAGCCACCCGCCTGTGTGGGCTGTAGGGTGGAGTGATGGTTGGTGCTTCTGGGACTGTGGGCCTTTCGGTTGCCCTCAGGAGACCAAAGCCACTTCTTGAATATATAAACGATCAAGCTGAGAACTCAGGTAAAGGACCCACTTGGTTCATCTAGGGACTAATGACCACACTGAGTGACTAGCTGTGCTTGCCTTTACTCTTTAGTTCAGGAGGCTAATTTTGGGTAATTGTCTGGTTCTTTGAAAATATGTTTATTGTGCTTAGATCTCCCAAAAGGATAATAGTTCATCAGCCTTGAAGGTAATGGCTTTTTAGGTACCGTGTTGAGAAACTTCAGTAACCATTGTGTTTTTGCAACGATAGTCAAAAATTAGCTAGAAACAGACTGGTCATGATGGCCTTGTTGGTGGTGAATGTTGGCTCAACTAAATAATGGAGTCATGGCTTTGGAATCTTGCTTTTACTCTTGTGCTTTGAGGCCAGGAGTTTTTACATCTACAGTTTCTGCAGAGAACTGCCCACAGGGGCTGGTGTGGTATGTGGCAGGTCTGGAACCTCAGCGTCTCCGAGATGAGCACGCAGCGAGCTACGGGCATGCCTTGGGCTGTTTCATGTGCCTGGGAAGACGTGTGGTGGGGGTCACATCTGGGCAGGTCAGAGGGCACCAGGTTGGGAGCAGGAACCTGCAGGGCACATAAGATGGCGCATGCTGGAGGTAGAAGTTGTCACTGCCCTCATTGTCCTGGAATGAGTGGCTCTTCATGCGTTTATGAACATGCCCGTGCGTGGGACCTCACCTCTGGTACTGCATGTTGGTTTTCAGTCAAAGGTGCTTGTAGCAGGGAAAGCCGTTCACAGTTTGCATTATCACCTGAGCAACAGAGGACTAATTTAAGAGTTTGCATCCTCGGTTGTGCTAAGTCCTTCCAACGTGTGGATCAGAACAGAAATCCTCCGTAGATGCATACCAGCCCCATTCGTACACAAGGATTAGGATGGAAAAGGGAGTCACTTCCATACCCCAGACCTTTTTAAAAAGGCAGCATCTACCCCAAGAACGAAGTCTTATTCTGCTATCTTAGAGGGTTAGCAACACATCCAGTCCCAGGAACTTGACAATCTCACTCTTTCCTCTGTTTTTTCATCTGTGAAATGGCAATGACAGCGTAGCCCTCATAGGGCTCTTGGGAGGATTAAGGGAGACCATGGGTATAAAGTGTCTGAACCAGCACCTGGCACATAGTAGGTGCTCAGTAAACAAGATCCCCCCTCCCCCACCCCCAACCAGACAGAGAACTGAGCTTTCTTTGCCAGTTTAGCGATGCCGTCTTGAGGCCCTCAGCCCTGGCATTTTACAGACACATTTTGAAGGGAGGGTCGTCCTTGTGAAGTTAGCAACAGCCTTTGCGAGAAGGAGGCTGTATCGGAGGCCCTGTTGTGTGTGGGAGGACTGGAATTGAGCAGGGCCTGGAGGAGCTGCCTCTGGCTTCCTTCCCCATTGTCCCTGTGACCATCTGGAACCCCTGCCCTGGCGTCTGAACACTTTCCCTTCTGGAGTAGGGTGGACCAGCAAGAGTGGCATTTCCCAAAGTGGCTTGGCCGGATCACCAATTTTGTGGGATATTATGGAGTCTAATATTTTTATGTTTATGTTTGGGGAAGGCTAGGTTAGATAATGCTAAATGGGTCTCTTTCTAGTTGAACTTCTCAGAAGCCTTTGATGTCTTTGTGCAAGTTGTTTCTGCTTAAGAAAGGGACAGGTCAGCTGCACACCCCAATCTGACTTGGTCTCTGAAGCCTTCATCTCCTGGGTCATCCAGCATCCTGTCATGCCAAGAGCACCTTGGAAAAGCCTGGTGTCTTCCAACTCAGGTGTTCTGTCTCAGTACCTTCTACAGGTGGTGATGGGGGACACTAAACTCGTGGTCGTGGTTTCCCACTTGGTGGGACCTTATCTCTGCATCTCAGGGGTTTCCAGAGAGCACCTGGGAGAGGCTGAGCCACTTAGGAAGGTGCCAGCCTGTGAGCAGAGACATCCTAGATGGGGATGTAGTCCCTTCACGAGTGAACTCTGACCAGACCTCACCTGGGCTTTGGCTGCCAGGGGTATGGGGCTGCCCCAGCTCTCCCAGTCATGCCTTTTGTCCCAGGTTGCCCTCCCTGCGACCAGGATCCATCTAGCTGATGGAGCTGGAATTGCCAGGAGCCAGGCTGTCATCGTCCCTGCTCCTTTGTGGGGGCTGTGGCCACAGAACCTGACAGGAGTAGTGGGCAGTAGATCCAGATGACTTGGTGTCACAAATGGGAGACCCAGGCCCATCTGCCATCTGTTCTCTGGCGGGATTTCATCTATGTGCTCTCGGGCAGGTCACCCCACCCCAACCCCTTGCCTGGACCTCCCGAGCACCGGCCGGAGGGTCTGTTGGGGCCCCGGCAAGGGATCAGGCCACTCAGGTGGGCGCGGCGAGCTAGGGAGGTCTGGCCTGGGGTCCCGGGACCCTCACTCTGCCCAGCCCAGGGGCCACCTCCTGCAGGCCCCTCCCCTGAGACCGAGTGCTGGCCAGTCACCACCGTTCTCTCCCTGCCTCTCCTGTCCCCCACCCAGCAGAAAGCGCTTTCAGTCGGAGGGTAGAAGGCAAAGCACAAAACCACTTTGAGGAGACGAACAGCAGCTCGCAGAACTCCAGCGGTGAGTGTACCCACGACGGCCATCCTGCGCGGCAGCCGCCACCTCCGCCCGCTCCCCGCTGGCAGCAGCACAGGCGCTCTGTGGGCTGGGGTCTTCGCAGCACGTGACGGAGCTTCTTGGGAGGAGTCTGGGCACGGGGGTTGGAGGGGGACTAGGCCTTTTCCTAGTTTCCTGGGAGCAGGGGCTTAGAGGGAGGGGCCTTTTCCTCCAGGGACATCCCGCTGGGCCTCAGGCATCACGGGGACTGTGGCTCCTCCGTCTCCCCGTGGAGAGGGGAACTGCCCTCTCTCCATCAGCCCAGCCGGCCCCAGATGGCTGAGCCTAAGAGAGCCATTGGTGTGTTTTTAAGGTAAACGTCTCAGCTAGTTTCTTTTCAGGAGAGGCAAAGCGGGTGCAGTTGAGAGAGCTCTAAACCAGAGGCCCTACTTTGGACCTGCAGCCATTAGAACAAAGGTCCCCTTCCAGCGCCTACCAGTCAAGTGCATTTGCCGGAGATTCCCAGTGGTGTCTGGCGCCCCCTGATGGCTGCCTCGGGCAGGACCTCGGCCGAGCCCGAGAGCCTCTAGAACAGCAGCCCAGGGCCACTCTCCCCACCAGACCCAGCGTCAGCCTGGCAGGGCCGTGGCTGTGTCCAAGAAAGGCACAGCGAGCCAGTCTGTACAGCGAGAGCCAGGGCAGGCGAGGAGAGGAGTTCTGACATTGGGGTTACACTAGGGTAAGGTGCCCACTCGCTTTCTTGCACAATTGAAGTCAAATTCACCCGCTGTTGGTTGTCAGCCTGTGGTCAGGCACCGTGCTAGGGGCAACGCCTGGGTGTAGACAGATGACGGATGAGGCTCACCTGTCAGGGCCTCTGAGAGATACCCAGGAGCACAGACTTTAGCGCAGAGGCATCTCCCTAGCAGTAGGAGCCCACCATTGGGCTCCGGCCCCCGTTTGAACCCCAGCTCCACCACTTACTAGCTGGTGACTTAGGCTAGAGTCTTCATTTCTGCTCTGCTGTAGAGCGGCTTGAAGAACACACGTGGCCCCGCGGTGGTTGTAAACATCCGGCGAGTGCCCGCACGGATTCCGTATTCCGAGGTCAGGGGTGTCTTTTTTGTGGTTATTGTTGGGTTTTTCGTGCCATTTGTTTTTAAGTAAACCAAGTGATTCGATGACTGCCCTGCAGAAGCGGGGGAGATTTTAAACAAGGTAACCATAT
>RJWJ010019877.1:0-29680 GCA_004363605.1 Indri indri | reverse complement strand
TTATTAGAATGCCAGAAAAGATGCCATGAAATAGGTAAGGAATACTATCATTTCTCTTGTGATTGATCTTGATTTTTAAATATAAAATATTTAAAAAATAAAAAATAAATTCTACCTACATTTATTATAAACTATTTACTATAAGCTTGATTCAATCATTGAGGAAACAGAGCAGCTGAGTTAGTGGGAAAAAAATAAGGAAAGAAAAAAAATCTCTAAGCACAAGAATGCCCTTCATGACTTTAGATGTATGGCATTATTCTTCAAATACTATATTTCTGAAAATTTAGTTATGTTATTTAGCTATTCTTGCAATTTAATTTGCTGCCACCAGCTGAAGAACATATGTCAAAACTAAGCCCAGGGTCAGCGAACTACAGTGCCTGAGGCCAACAGCCTATTTTTATAAAGTATAATTGTAACACAGCCACTTTCATTTATCTCTGTATTGTCTATAGCTGCTTTTGTGTTTCTATGGCAGAATTTAGTAGTTGTGACATAGACAGTATCTGTACTCTGCAAATCCTGCAACATTTACTGGCTTGTTCTTTAAAAAAATGTTTGCCAATCCTTGTTGTAGGCAGTAAATTAAATGCTTTAAGTTGCAAAATAACTTTCTGCTTACTTTTACTACTTTTAATCATGAATTATTACTCTTTTATTCCTTTAACATGAAAGGAATTTTAGGGAATTAGTAAGGGTCATACTAGTCATTGTAAACAATGACAACAACAAAATCCTAAATTTTAGACATTTTGCACAGTAGATGTTTCTCTCTTGTTCATGTAACAATTCATTGAAAGTGTAGCTATTTGCTGGTCAAGTTTCTTCTACAAAGTAATTCAGAGATTCTGTCCATTCTGTGGTATCCACCCCACAAGTCTTCTGCACCTAGATGAAAAAAGGGAAGAAAAAAAAATGGAGAAGGCACGTCTGCTTATACAGAAACAAAGTCACAATAACAAAAAATAATCCATCTTGGAATGAATGTGGCACCCATTGCTTTAGTGCATATTCTACTGGCAAGAAATAATTTGGTGTCCCCATTAAAATGCAAGAGTGTTAGGATTCCTGAATTGCAGCCACTTCCCAGAAATGACTCTACTGTGAAAAGGACAGTGTGGATCATTGTAAGGTAGCTCCCAATTTTTGCCACACTATATTTCTTGATGCTGATTTTTTTGTGTGTGTCAACTTGCGTATGGGTATTGTGACTTGAGTAAATATTTCTATATTGCCTTTTTACCACAATCTGTTTTTGAAATAGTTACTTTTTAAATATTCCTGATCTTTGTGTCATATTTTTAAAGTTCGGAATTATAAAAAGAAAAAAATGCAGTCTTTGTATTATCTAACTTTGTGTCTTTCTATAAGAAATTAATGGCAGAATAGTATTATACATACCATTATGTACACTATTATGTGTACGCACACACACATATATATTAGAATAGTATCTATCTCAATACCTCACTGTTTTTGTTGATTCATAGATAATTGAAATACCTCATTTTTCCAAAATATTTCTTCTAGTTCCTAGGAGGATTGGGTAATATGTATTAGGTAGGGTCCTGTTCCTTTCACCCTACTCCTTTTCACTTAAGTTCACAATTGTGATTATGGTGTCACCTGTGTTCCATTTTGACCTGTCTTAGAATTAAAAGCTAAACATCTACTTTCTCCAATAACAATGCCATCGTCTGCTACACATTAAAGTAGATACTCCTATGCTCTGACTGTGCAAGGGGCTGGATTATGCTGTCTATCTGTTCTTCTGGTGTGAATACTACTTACACACAGGAGAAAAATTGTGTAGAATATTGGCTATGTACTGTGTGGACCAGAGAAAAACCCTCACTATTCTGGCTGCAGCCATGCCCTAAGCACTCTTACTTTCTATAACTTCTTTCCTCTGGTGAAAACAAAAAAATAAAAACACAAAATTATATACACTTGCTGGATTTAAAAAGTGGGTTCACATATACTATATCATGTGTTATACAAAGTGCCCTGAACTCAGAAAAAGTGAGAGAGAACTCTACATATTCAAAATATTTATTGTATGTTATATGTGTAGCTGGTCACTAAATGGAACAAAAGGAAAACATCATGAGTAATGACTTGCACATGCTTACTTTGTTATAAACTGAATGGGGATTTCACGACAGGGAGCAAAAACACCACACAATGGCAAAAATAAAATTATGGCCATCCCAAGAGCTCAAGGTTGATTAGAGGCAATCCTCATAAATTTTTTTGAAATATATCATATCTTTCACCAATTTCCATACTCTTCTAATCCATTGCATATAGCATTATTGCAGACATCGTCCTCATTCACAACTTATTTCCTTGTTGAACCTGGCTCTTCTCCTTTACTGTCATTTTGGCTACTTTTAATATGTACTCCAGTACCTTTGATACCTCCAAGCATATTCCTGATTTCATTTTAATTACGTTTTAGGTCAGATGTGGTTGAAATGAGTCTGATGTAACACAAAAAGGGTCAAACCTGAGTTCTAACTCCTATTGCTGCTTTCAACGTAGGACACTTTATTATTCCTTCTCTCCGTGGGCCAAAAGACACATAGGATGATGAAATATGTGCATATATGTGGGTGTATTTAAGTCTATGCTTATATTATGTCTATAATTCAAATGTGTTTATACAACCATTTAAAAAAACTTAAAAAAAAAAGACTATGAAGTTAATTATTCCCTCACCACATTCTGTAATTCTTTATACACTAAATTATACATTTATTTCTATTTTTAATTTCAAAATATTGCAGGGGAACAAATGTTTTTGGTTACTTGTATTGATTTTGTTATGCTTCAGTCAGGGTTATAAGTGTGTCCATCACCCAGACAGAGTTCACTGTATCCATTAGGTAAGTTTTCACCATCCTCTCCACTCGCTCCCCACTACTTTATTTCCATTGGGTTTTATTCCCCTCTGTGCACATGTGTGCTCATCAGTTAGATCCAATTTAATAGTGGGTATGTGTGGTATTTGGTTTTCCATTCTTTAGACACTTCACTTAAGATAATGGTCTCCACTTCCATCAAAATTGTCACAAAAGGCCTTAATTCATCCTTCTTCATGGCTGTGTAGTATTCCATAGTATAAATATACCACTTTTGTTAATCCACTCATGAACTAATGGGCACTTGGGTTGATTGCACATCTTTTCAATTGTAAATTGTGCTGCAATAAACATATTAGTGCAGGTGTCTTTTGATAAAGTGGTAAATATTCAGTAGTGGGATTGCTGGATCAAATGGTAGGTCTACTTTGAGTTCTTTGAGGGATCTCCACACTGCTCTCTATCAAGGTTGTACTAATTTGTAGTCCCACCAACAGGAGCATTTAATTGTTCCTTTCTATCTGCATCCATGCCAGCATCTATTGTTTTTGGACTTTTTAATAAAAGCTCTTCTAACTAGGGTGAGGGTATAGCGATATCTAATTGTGGTTTCAATTAACATTTTCCTGATGATTACTGATACCGAACATTTTTTTCATATGTTTATTGGCCATTTGTCTATTTTCTTTGAGAAGCTTCTGTTCATGTCTTTTGCCTGGTTTTTATAGGGTTGTTTGATATTTTTCTTGCTGATTTGCTTGAGTTCTTTGTAGATTCTGGTTATTAGTCCTTTATCAGATGTATAGCTTACAAATATTTTCTCACATTCTGTAGGTTCTCTATCTGCTCTGTTGATTATTTCATTGCTATGCAAAGCTTTTTAATTTAATCAAGTCCTATTTATTATTTTTGTTGTTGCTGTGATTGCCATTGAGGTCTTCTTCATAAATTCTTTCCCTAGGCTCATATCTAGAAAAGTTTTTTAAACATTTTCTTCTAGAATTCTTATGATTTCATGCCTTACATTTGAGACATTTATCCATTGTGAGTTGATTTTTGTGATTTTTGTGTGAGAGATATGGATCCTGTTTCATTCTTCTGCATGTGGCTATCCAATTTTCCCAGCACAATTTATTGAATAGGGATTCTTTTCCCCATTGTATATTATTGTCTGCTTTGTCAAAGATCAGTTGGCTGTACGTGGATAGTTTTATATCTGTTTTCTCTGTTCTGTTCCATTGTTCTATGTCTCTATTTTTGTGCCAATATCATGCTGTTTTTGTTTTGTAGTGTAGCTTGAAGTCTGGTAATGCGATGCCTACAGACTTGTACATTTTGGTTAAGATCGCTTTGGCCATTTGGTCTCTTTTCTGGTTCCAAAGAAAGCATAGAATTATTTTTTCTAAATCTGTGAAATATGAGGTTGGCATTTTTATGGGAATTGCATTGAATCTGTAAATTGCTTTGGATACTATGGACATTTTAACAATGTTGATTCTACTGATCCATGAACATGATATGTTTTTCCATTTGTTCATGTCATCTGTAATTTCTTTGCTCAGTGTTTTGTAGTTCTGTTTGTAGACAGCTTTCACCTCCTTGGTTGAGTCTATTCCTAAGCATTTTATTGTCTTTGTAGCTATTATGAATGGTATCAAGTCTTTGATTTGACTCTCAGCTTGACTGATATTGATGTACAGGGATGCTAGTGATTTGTGTACATTGATTTTGTAAACTGAGACTTTCATGAATTTATTTATCAATTCCAGGCGTCTCTTGGAGAAGTCTGTGGGTTTTTTAGATACAAGATCATATCATCAGCAAAAAGTTTATAGTTTAACCTTCTCTTTCCTGAGTTGGATACCCTTTATTTCTTTCTCTTGCTTGATTGCTCTGGCTAGGATTTACAGCTCTATGTTGAATAGAAGTGGTGACAGTGGGCATCCTCATCTTCTTCCAGTTATTAGTGAGAATACTGTCATCTTTTCCCCATTCAGTATGATGTTGGCTGTGTGTCTGCATTACATGGCTTTTATAATCATGAGATATGTTCCTTCTTTGCCTAATTTGTTGACGGTTAGTTTTTATCATGAAAGGGTGCTCAATGTTGGTGAATGCTTTTTCAGCATCTATAGAGATGATCATATGGTCTTGGTTTTTGCTTCTGTTTGTGTGGTGAATCACAGTTATTCATTTATGTATGTTGAAGCATCTTTCTGTCTCTGGAATGAATCCCACTCGGTGATGTTGGATCATTGTTTTGATGTGCTGGTGAATTCGGTTTGCTAGTATTTTATTATTTTTGCATCTATATTCATAATGGATATGGATCTTTAGCTTTATTTTTTGTTATGTCCTTCCTGGCTTTGATATCAAGGTGATACTGGCTTAGTAGAATGAGTCAAGGAGGATTCCATCCTTCTCTATGTTATGGAATAGTTTCTGCAGTATGAGTATGAGCTCTCCTTTGTAGGTCTGGTAAAATTTGACTGAGCATCCATCTGGTCTGGAGTTTTTTTTTTGTTGTTGTTGGAAGACTTTTTTATCGCTGCTTCAATCTCATTGCTTGTTATTGGTGAGTTCAGGAGTTCTATTTCTTCCTGATTTAGTCTTGGGGGGGAGGTGTGTTTCCAGTTATTTGTCCATTTACTCTACATGTTTGATTTTATGTGCATACAGATTTTCACAGTATTCACAGAATATATTTTGTATTTCTGTGGTATCAAGTATAATATCTACTTTTTCATTTCTGATTGAGCTTATTTGGGCCCTTTGACTTCTATTTCTGGTTACACTAGCAAGCCATCTATCAATTTTGTTTATCTTTTCAAAGAACCAACTTTTTCTTTCATTGATCCTTTGTTTTTCTTGTTTTTTTTTTTTTGTTTTTTTTCTCATTTTGTTTAGTCTTGCTCTGAACTTAGTAATTTCTTTTCTCCTGCTGGCTTTGAGTTTGATTTGCTCTTCCTGTTATAGTTTCTTGAGACTTGACATAAGACTGTTAATTTGTGATCTTTCTATCTTTTTGATGTAGGCATTAAAACTATGAATTTTCCCATTCAGACTGCTTTTGCTGAATCCCATAGATTTTGATAACTTGTGTCCCCCTTTGTCACTCAGTTTGAGGAATTTTTTGATTTCCATCTTAATTTCACTATTGACCGAATAATCATTCAGCAGCAGGCTGTTTGATTTCCATGAGGTTTTACACCAGTGGGTGTCCATTGTGCTGATCCATGTATAATGCAGTTCTCAGTATTTCCTCCAGGGCAAGACTGGTCTTGACAGTTTCCCTCAGTGATTTGCTTGTCTGGAGAAGTCTTTATTTCTCTTCATATATGAAATTTAGTTTTGCAAGATGCAAATTGTTGACTGGCAGTCATTCTGTTTAAGAAGATTGAAGATGGGGCCCCAATCCCTTCTAGTTTGTAAGGTCCCAGTTGAGAAGTCTGCAGGGAGCCCGATGGGTTTTCCTCCATAAGTTATTTGATGTCTTCACCTCATGGTTCTCTGGAATTCCTCCTTCATGTTGATAGTGACCAGTCTGATAACTATGTGTTTTGGTGAGTAACTCTTTGCAATGAATCTCCCAGGTGTTCATTGAGCTTTTTGTACCTGGATGTCTAAATCTCTGGCAAGACCAGGGAAGGTTTCCTTAATTATTCCCTCAAATAGGTTTTCCAGTCCTTGTGAATTTTCTTCTTTACCCTCAGGGATGTCTATGATTCTTACATTTGGCCATTTCACATAATCCTATATTTCTTGTATACTTTGTTCATTCCTCTTAATTCTCTGTTCTTTATTTTTGACTGACTGAGTCATTCACAAGAGTTGTGTTCGAGCTCTAAGATTCTTTCTTCTGCCTGGTCTAGTCTATTCTTAAAGCTTTCCACCGTGTTTTGTGTTTCCTTAAATAAATTGTTCGTTTCCAGAAGTTCTATTTGTTTTTTCTTATTAATATGTTGATCTCTTTAGTGATTTTTTTTTTTTTTTTTTGAGGCAGAGTCTCACTCTGTTGCCCTGGCTAGAGTGAGTGCCATGGCATCAGCCTAGCTCACAGCAACCTCAAACTCCTGGGCTCAAGCGATCCTGCTGCCTCAGCCTCCCAAGTAGCTGGGACTACAGGCATGCACCACCATGCTCGGCTAATTTTTTCTATATATTTTTAGTTGTCCAGATAATTTCTTTCTATTTTTTTTAGTAGAGATGGGGTCTTGCTCTTGCTCAGGCTGGTCTTGAACTCCTAAGCTCAGACAATCCACCCGCCTCAGACTCCCAGAGTGCTAGGATTACAGGCGTGAGCCACCACACCCAGCCTTCTTCAGTGAATTTTTAATTCATTTCCTGAGTTGTTTTTTCTGGTTTCTTTGACTTGTTTTTCCATTTCCTCTTGGATTTCATTGACCTTACTTACAATACATATTTGGAGTTCTTTGTCTGTCATTTCAATATTTTCATTTTGGTTGGTATCCATTGTTAGATAGCTGGTGTTCCCTTTTGGGGCTGTTTTTTCACTCTGATTTTTCATACTTCCAGAGTTCTTTCACTGATTGTTTCTCATCTGGAGCAGCTGTTATGCCTATTTTTGAATTTTCTTTTGTTTAGATGGGGCTTTTTTCCCCCTCACTCATAAGGGTATGCCTGTACCATATGTCGCGTTAGAAATCTTGGCTTTGCTTTTTGGTGCTTTGATGGGGGTCTAGGTTCTTGGTGGATGCCTTGGTTACAGATATCCTTAGTGTGGTGGTTTTCTCATTTTCTAGTTGTTTATAGGTTGTAGCAGTGGTGAGCTATGCGTGTGGACAGATTCCATGTCTCTCTTTGATGAGGGAGGATGAAGGTCTTTGAAATCCTTTCTCTTTCCCCAGCCCTGTGATCTTCTGAACAGTGTGAATTGTGTTGGCATACTGAGTTTAATCCCTGAGACAGTAGTTGGTGCTTATGGGTAAGGATCAACTATACTCTATAGAATTGAGTCTGTAAATGCTATAAACAACTGTGTAAATTGAGCCCCCTGTCAGTAGGTGGTGCTTGTCAGAAGGAACAGGCTTCTATGTTGTTTTTGGGACCTGCGTCTGGCTCTAGTCCTTTAGGAGAATCACTTGAAAGCTTCAAGTGGTGGGTGGGACCCTGAAATTTCTAGATGAGTCCTTATTTTTCACCATAGCAGAGGTTGGTTAGGGAGTGAGGATGGGTGGGGCAGGGTGGGGTGATTCTGCCCTTAGGCTACAGAGAAGCTGGTAAGGTAGCTGTTTCAGCAGGGGTCAAAGTTTTGCTCCCAGATTCTGAGGAAAGCCAACAGAGAGGAGTTGAAGTGGCTCCACTCTGCTAGAAAGTCTGCTTGTCAGGGAAGGACCATCTGAGATTCACAATCTGGCTGTCAGGAGCAGGTTTTGTTCCTCTACCCCATTCCCTGATTCACAATCTCCCTCCAGTGTCTGCCAGCAGGCAGGAGCTCAAACTAGCTAAGCTCCTCCACCAGTGTGCTGTGACTGGGACACGCATTGCGCTCTCTTTGCATCTGCGCACATGGGCTCCTTTGCCTCCTAAGGTTAATTCACAAATCTCCTCCTCATGCCCCCAAGCAACACGATTGAGTCCTGGGGGTACAGGATCTGGCTTGCAGGCCTGTCCCTAGGTTCTCGAACATCAATCCTTGGCTGCACCAGGGAGAAGTGTGCTGGTCCCAAGTTGCCTATGGTGTGCTCAAGCAGGTTTGATGTTCCTCTTCTTCGAGGTGTGCCCTGCTCTGATGGAGCAGCCAGGCAAGCAGCACCAGGGCATCAGGAAGGCCCAGTGAGCAATGAGCTCACAGTACCAGCACCCCTTAATCTGCTGCAGGTCTTAAAGAGAATATGTGGATGCCTTAGTACAGTGGATGCACTGACAGAGGGGAAAAGAAGTTCCTACAAGCCCTGGCTCAATTGTCTTTCTTGGTATTCATGGGTCGGGGAGGGAAAAAGGAAGAAAAGAGTATGAATGGAAGAAAGTGGGCACTCTGGTTGTTTCTGTTCCTCTCTCCAGAATGCAGCCTGCCCAGAATGCTGAGGCTCTGGTGTCACACAGATGCCATGAGCCCCACAGGCCCCGTATATCTCCCTCAGTCTGGGCCAGAGTTGGAACATGTTTGTGTGGGAAGGAGTGAGACAAAAATTGAGGGGCTGAAGCTCCCTAGGGGGGACAAAAGCACACAGTGGGTGTGTAATATGGTGCCTGCTGTTTTGGCTTGTGTCTGTGGTGATGGGAAGCAGCCCCAAGGGCACTGGCAGCCTAGTGCCAAGAAACTCCCAGTTCACTCAAGAAGCTCACAGTTCACTCTTGGCAGCAGGTATTGGGCTCATAAGGGTAGAAGGGGTCTCCAGCAGCTCAGAAGCTCACTGACTTCCACACACGTTGGGGAGGGAGAAAGAAACTGCTCAACCTGCCCTTCTCACTGAATTCCGAGCCTCTTAGGGGTTGATCTCTGCCGATATTGTGCTCCTTCTTGTTCTGCTCTGCAACTTCTTCCTGTGGAATCTCTGGAAAATTCTGGCACATTTCCCTTGGAATGACACCCAATCTATATTTGTTTGTTTTTTCTTTTTCATCTAAAAGTTTTTCTTCTTTCTGAGATGATCTGGCAGCTGGTGTCTGTGGTCTGCCATCTTGGCTCTCTCTGATTATGCATTTATTTCATCACATAACTATCAATTTACATATTCATTTCCTCTTTAAGGCCTTGAATTCTAGAGAATGTATTCATCTGTTCCGTAGTGCCCAGAAATTGCCATAGACATAATATGCTTACAAGTATGTAGCAAAAGAATTATCATAAAAGGTAGCCCTATCTAATTTTGTTTTTGTTTGTTTTGTATATTATATATATTTATATATTTAAGGAAGACTAATAATTATATCAACATATTATTAGTTGGAAGACTTACATGTTTTTTTTTAATGGCTGTTAAAAACAATTTAAATTTTTTATATAGTTATTGTGACAAGTATATAAAAGAAAACAATCTCTAGTGAAATAGTTTCACAAAGAGATTATTAATATAAAATTATTTAGCATACAATAATAAAATAATTATCTTTTTGTGATATTTTTCTGCCCCAAAGTAGAAAGGACTACATAACTTTTTAATTTTCCTTAATCCTTTTAATTCCAAAAATACCAACATTTCAGGTAAGAATGCTTATACATACTAATTGAGTTAATTTAAATGAGGTAGAGAGATGTGTGATCTATATTCTTGAAAAAATAATTTATATTATAATGCCTTACAATATGGAACTTGGACAGAAAATTGTTTTGGTGGAAAGAAAATGTAGAAATTTTTTGGAGAGTTTGAGATTCCTAGTTCATTCAGAATTTCAAATGGAAATTTCAAATTATGCAAATGAATCTTTTTCTCCTAAGATTAAATAATGATCTTCCAAAGCAAATCACAATTTATATTTATTCATTGGTAGGTATCCAAGGATTGGGGTTTGAGAGAGGGTATAGAAGATTTTTCTTGAACATCCCCTGATGGTTTAGCAAATTAATTTCTTAAATCTCTACCGTGAGTTGAATTAATTACCACTGAGATACACATTAGTGAATTATTATGAATTAAGCATCCTGCTTTCTGCTTCAATTGATTTTTAAGTATGAAGCATATCTTTTATTGAGTTGCATAAAGAGAAATCTACATATTTTTCAAGAGAAATCTGAAAACAATTTCATATTCAAGTCTGTTAATTTTTTTTACCTGTAACAAAGTGTAATCAAATTTATTTTCATCTAGAGTAAATAGAAGTCTCATTAAACATGTAAGGAAAGAGTATCTAAGGACAAAGTTTGTGAAAAATTTATTTAAGTTAATATATTGGCACCAAGGTATTTTAATCCAAGATTCTTATATACATAATAATTAGGAACATTTAAAAGTACCTCTACAGGATGTTGGAGGCAGGATTAGAATACTGGAAAATATGACACCTTTCTATTAATACGTTTGTGACTGATGCTAAGATAAGACACTTTGTAATAATAGGGGAAATAGAGGGACAATAATCATTACTCATGTTTTAGTTTTAGTAAAGTAGTCACTATTTTACAAGATAGGCTATTGGGAGTTTAAAGACTTTTCTAATCTATTTTTCAATCATCATCTCTATGTCCCATATTATTTCAGACTGCAGGTCCAACTGTAGTGTTTGCCCCACCCATTACAAATCATGTTTTTATGAATTTCAGTTTGCATGGTAAGTATCAACAGATAAGAGATAACACAAAAAGCACAGTAAATCAATTAATATATTAACATAAATGTTACTAGGAAAAAACCTTTTAATGTTAAAAATTTTATTGCCAAAATGAAAACAAAATTGGAAGATAAATTGGAAAATATAGGATTAAAAATGGAGAAGGAAGATATGAGAAAACAAGATAAAAGTCATACAGAGTAAATACAGAATATGTATCTCCAAAAAGATAATTTACAGGAAGATGACTAATGAGAGCTTGTTTGGAGGTTCTAGCAGGGGAGCACAGCTACTCATATACCCTTGACCCAAGAATGATCTTTCTTTATCAGGGAAGGTCATTCTCTTCAACTGAGAGTGTGGCTTTGGGAGGGACACACAGGCAGCCAAGAAGGAGGACAGGGACACCTGCCTAGCCAACCAGATCAGCCAGATCAATCCTAGCCATCAATGGGGTGACAGATGTTGCAGCCATATTGCCCTCACATCTGGAAGATCTCTAATGAAACAATAGATGTTTTGACAATATTTAAAGGAAAACTATTATAGGAATAATAAAAGAAAAAATTCCAGCATGTTTGAAGAATGGAAAAAAAGACTCAAATATTCATATTGAAATATTTGCTATGGGATAACACACACACAAAAAATGTGAAAATCCCCAACATCTACAACCATAGTTGTGAATTTTCTTAACATGAAGAATAAAAAGACCCTAGAATTATTTTAGAAGGAAAAAAAGTCATCTATGAAACCTGATTAAGAGATAGAATAAATTTTAAATAATCATGTATATACTCAAGCATAAAGAAAATATAAAGAAAGAAACAGAAATATAATATCCAAGAAATACAGATCTATTCTTAAGCAGGTTAACTATGAAGTAGAAATAAAAAGTAAGCAGAAAAAATTACAAAAGCTGTCAGAACCTTGTGTAGGGTGAGAGGAAACATCTTCAGGAAAAATTGAGTTCTCTCAAATAAAACATGAAAAGAGGAGAACAACAAAAGCAAAAATAAACAAAACATACTGAGTTTTCACAACCTTAATTATGACTTGAAGGCCTATTTAATAATAGATATGAGAATAAGAAGGGTATATTTAAGCAAATACAATCACCCCAAAAAAGTTAATAGATAATGTCAACTATATTAATTTATAAATAGAAGTAATAGAAAACTTATTGCAGTTACGGAGATAAATGGAATAAGGAATAATCATAAGTACTGTGCACTAACTGATTGTGTTTTTACCTTGGGGAATATTACAGAGTAGAGAGGAAAAGTTGGAACAAATGGAGGTCTCTTTTTTTAAATTTGTTCTCTTGTAAACTTTAATTTTCTTTTTATAGTATATGCACTCATTGCTTTTACAGTTTATTTATTCAAAAATATGTATTTAATGCTTACTATTTACAAAATAGCAATTTAGTTGTGGCAGATACAAGAGCAAAACAAAATACTTTGTGTGTGTGTGTATACATGTTAATGAAGGCTTAAAATGTTAAGAAATGTGCACAAAGTAAAAAAACCTCACATTTTTTACTCCAAAAATTGTATTTTTTGTACTAAGGAAAACCAATTGTGCACTCAGAGCCTCTTCCCTTGCACAATTCTACTGGTCTCCATTGATATTTGCTATGTGAATGAGATCCCTTTGAGCACAGGACACAAGCTCAGAAGAGGAAACAGAGATAGTTCTGCATTTGAAAAAACTTTATTACCTGCAAAATTACACATAAGATTGGCTGACATTATTGTTCTTGCTTTAGAGCCTGAAATATTTCTTATCAGGGCTGTAAAAATCACCTATGTACTGTCATGTGTTCCTTGGAAAGAATGTGTTTATTCTCTTCATTTGAAGACACTTCTCAGGTAAGAATGCTCTTAATCAAAAGAAATGAAATTATATAAAGTAATATTGTCCACTTCATCAAAAGAAGAGAGAAATAAATTACTCTAGATTCTGTAGGAAATGTTTCTATCAATTTTATCCTCTGTTGATATTAGGATAATTGAACCTATCTGTATGTAACTTAAATGTAATACAATAGCAGTTTATTTTACTTAATAACATCAGGATATAGAAATTATGCCTGATCTATTTCATCTCCATCACAGGTTCAAGGGAATATGAGGGAAGTTGCTCTCTCTCAGAAACTCAGCAAGGTGTGTCATTAAACTTAGTGTGGTAAATGGTGTAAATTTTATGTGGGCATATGGTATTATCAGATTATTGTAAAAGTAAAAATCAAGGCATGTTTTCTTCGAGTTTGACTAAGTAACAGTAGTGAAAGCTACTCATTACATGCAGTATCTCACATCACTTTCTATTTTCTAATTGGTAAAGCATAAAAACCTCCACTTAGGTTTCTCTAAAGACAGGCATGAAATTAACCTTTAAAATTCACTTTAAATCTTAACATTGTGTATAAAAAGTTTAAACTATTCATTGCGCTTTTCATAAGGAAGGTATATCTTCATTTTAAGTGATCATGAGATAAACTTTGGACACCCTTGATAACCAGCTGATTTCTAATCTACTCTCAAGTCAATTGGAAACTCCAGTTTCAGAATTATACTGAGTTATTGTAAAAATGATTTCCTAAAATATCACAGTGCGCCAAAGAGTCCAATTTTAATATAGTTCTCCAATAAAGAGTCCAAAAACTATACTGGCAAAAACAAGAAGTTGTCCCATTGAATTTCTCTCAAAGTTTATTTTAAGTATCCTGAGAAAAAGTAGAAAATGAAGGATAAAATCCTTTACCTCATCTTTTATTTATTTTACTAGAATGTGACTAAAATGAAGATAGCTGTAGCTTCACATTTTATTTTCAAAATTATAAAATTCCATTTCTGTTCACTTCATCTGCAGAAAAGATTACTAATCTGGAGCATAGTTCTCTTTTTTATGTGTGACCCATTCCTTTACCACCTGCAACTATTCTTTCTGGAGTGATCAGAAAAAGATGTAATGATGATTAACATGGTGCAGGGAGAGAGAATGTGCTCCAGTTATGACTGTTTTATGCAGTTCCTGTAAATTGGAGTAACAAATGACATCTTCCTTTGCTGAATCTGAGATAATCAGACAGCATCTGCCTTCTGTTTTCTAACTCCATTTGTAGAAAGAAATGCTGGCTTTAAAATCATTCATCTTTTAAAGTGCTACCTCCGTCCATTGTCTACAAATCTCTGCTTGTTTCAAATGTTCTTTTTTGAGGGGTCTTATCTTGACCATTCAATACTATCAAATTTAACATTATTCTTTTTTTGAGGTTCTAGATGGAAAAACACTTACTAATATTTTCATACTTTAAAAGACTAAGCCAATTTTTTGGCTTAGTTAAAAAAATCATTTTCAGCAGCAAAACTGAAACTTACCCGTTTAAAAACAAAACTAATGGATCTTCCTACACATTTGTAAAAGAATTAATTCCTCTTTTCAATCCAGACGACCCTTTGCTGCCATCAAAAGAGAGTTGTTGTAACTCATCCTGGATTATTTTCATCGTCTGGTATTTTGAACCCACCAAGGTAACCCATGGTTCTTCATTTGTCTATTTAGGTTAATTATTCTCATCAGGATGTAGACAGAGGTTGCTCTGTGTGTTAAGTCATAAGGCTTGAACCTTCTCCTACACTCTGTAACCAACTTGTTATAAGAGCATGATTTTGATCATAATTTTAAAGGGTATATACTATTGTATAACAGTAGAAGACAATCATAGCCTTCAAAGAAATTTAAAATTTAGAAAGTTGAGTTAGATGCATACATAATTGAAGTGTATATTAGTTTTATATTGCTGTGTAATAACTTACCACAAACTTAGCAGCTTAAAACAATAAAAATTTATTATCTCACAGCATCCATGGTCAGAGTCTGTGTGAGTAAGAGTTAGCTGGGTCCTCTGCTCAGGATCTTATCAACTTGAAAGCCAGATGCTGGCCAGGGCTGCCGTCTCATGGGAGACTCAGTGTCCTATTCCAAGCTCACTAGTTATTGGCAGAACATAGTTCCTTCTGACTATGAGACAGACGTTTTTGTTTTCTTGCTGCTTATTAAGAGGGAACAATTCTACAGGCTGTGTCCATCATTCTCTGCACATTTCCCTCTCCACAATGGCATTCTACTTGTTCAAGCTGGCAGCAGAATCTGCCATGATTTAAATCTTCTCTCAAAGAAAGGGTGCAGTCTTTTTTATGAGATGACCTTATTAGGTTAGATCCTCTTAACTTAATCTCCCTTTTGATTAACTCAAAGTTAACTGACTATATCTAAAAAATATTTTTGCACATAAGGTAGCATAATCCTAGGAATGATATTTCATCACATTCACTGGGCTTCCTTATGGTCAAGAACAAGGGGATTATATGGGGCTAGTACATTGGTGGAAGGTCAAATGTTTGGGGCATCTAAGAATTCTGCCTACCACAAAGTACAGGTTGGAATAACGTAAGTATACAAATAATACAGAAATTAGATTTATGGAAATCGAGTTCATGTGTACTATATATACATATTGAGGAAGAAATGTGGATGAGAAATGGTGACACAAGTCTTATACATATTTTTCCAGGCAGTGGGAGACATGACAAAGGAAGAAAGAATATATTTCAACAAAGAGAAAGACATAATATAGTGAAAATGAAAATACAAGGACTGTTTCTATAGGCTAATTTGGCTAATAAAGCTAATGGTAAAGATTTAGGCTTTCAATGAAAGGCTTTAAATGTATTCTTCTCATTTTAGAAGGCAATGTGAAGCTACTGAATTTTTGAGGTTGCTGACTGTTCTCTACTTGCCCTTTTAGATACACTGTCCATCCTTTACCCTGAAAGGTCCGCCTATCTGTACCATTTTCATGGGATCACTTGGCTTCAGGCTTCCAGTTGGGTTTTCCCAATCAGAAGCAAGAAGCAGGCCATCTGGGGGATGGAAGGAGAATGAGGTGGGTTATCTTCCTAGGTTCTCTTCCTGTGGGGCATGCTACCCCCCTCATAACAGGTGGTCTTTCCACACAGGCTTTTGTATCACTGTAAGTTCCAGTAGCCACTTTCATTTCTCTCCCATTTAGGTGTGATGGGAAAAAACACTGGCATGTAAATCCCTAGGTATGCTATTATCCTTGACCAGCACCTTTTAAACTATGTATGAAAGTCCCTTAAAAGTAGCCAATTTGAGTGTGCCATCTGTTTGCTATTGAGTCTTGACTGGAATTGGAGCTGATAAAACTCAAATTCTTGCAGGAAAATTTATCTGACAGTGATAAACAGGTGGTGTAGACAGAAAAAAGTTTGAATATGTTAATCCTGCTAAAAGTACTAATGAAGGAATGAACTAGGGGATGAACATGAGCATACAGAAAAGATGAAATAAGAGGTAATGTGGAGATGGAATACATAGTATTTGGCAACAGACTTAACGTAGGGGATGAAGGAGAAGGAGATGAAAGCTAAACCAAAGACATAAATTAGTAATTTAAAAAAATTATAATTATGGTAATAAAAGAATAAATTTCAAAAGGTGACATTAATTTAGTGGCTAGTAGAAATAGTTTGTTTCTTAACAAGTATACATAGATATGGTGGACATTCAAGTAGAGACAACAAGTAGACAGTAGGAAACGTGGATTTGACATTTCAGAGAGCAGTCGAAGCCAAAATTATAAACTCAAGAACTACATAAAAGATGTGATAAATGAATTCATAAGAATTATTATGTTTTAAGAAAAATAAAAGAGCAAAGAATTTACATCCAAAGAAAAAAACTTTAGGCATCTAGTCAGAGAAAAATTAGGAGAAAAGCTTTCAGAAAAAGAGAAATGTAAGAAATGTAAAAAGAAAAAAAAAGTCAAGACACTGCAAGTAAAAACTATATTCAGAAGAGTTTTGTAAGAAGCAGGAAATGGTTGGATTAATGCTGATCTCAGTTTCTGCTTGGAAATAGCTCCAACTAATCAATGCAGTGTCTTCCATAGCCATCAGTAGATAGGTATTCGGTCTTTTATTTTACCATGTGAACATGTCATCTGCCCCATCAAAGCGGTTTGGACCAGAGGTAGACATCTCATCCAAAGGTAGTTAATTCATAATCTGGTTAGTTGTCTAGGAGTGTACTTGCACAATATGTTGAATTTGGCCATTCTTACTTATAAAAATTTGTATTGATAAACCCAGAAAGATTCGTTTAGTTAGTAGAAGTTGTATCTAACAGTGGCTGACATGTAGTAACATTCAGGTGACCATAATGGGCTATGTGAAAGACAAAATTAAGAAAGAGCAGTAGCTGGCAGGACAGCTATTTGCACATAGCCCATTATGGTCACTGGAATGTTAATACAACTCAGCCACTGTTAGCCACAACTTTACTAAGTAAATTAGTCTTTCTGGGTTTATCGATATAAAGTTTTAAAAGTAAGAATATCTGACTCGGGTGGTGCAAAGGCAATATATATAACTTAAACATTTGTATTCCCGTAATATTCTGAAATAAAATGAATAAAGTTAAAAAATAGAAAGAGCCATAGCAAATAATAGAAGAATATGAAGCAAAATATTATCAGATGAGCAGAAATCAGCAGAAATAGGGATGATATCAACAATGTCGGTTGTATATTAATGATTTATTTTTGAGGCCAAGAGAACTGCCTTGACTCAAGAACCACTTTCCAACAAATCTCTTTGAGGTTTAGCCCTGTTAAAATGTATGTTCTTAGATTTCTCCTAGGTCTCTACACATAGCCAATATAAAACTCTGTGTATTTGTGCTAGCCTGAGAGTCTATTTGTCTACTTCTTCCTAGCAACAAAAAGGACTCGAGTGATGATATATAGATGGATAGAGACATACATAGAGATACAGATAGAGATGTAGAATCACTGGAGTGGAAATTAAGAAAGTGAAATCAGAAGATTCCAAAAGGTCACAGGAATTGATGGGACATTGCTAAAAATTAGGTGAACTAATTCTTTGCCTACTACAGGAAGGCAAATAACCATTTCATGAGTAGCGTAACTATTAATAAAGGTCTCCCTACAAAGCAGGAATGTTGACAGGTAAGGAATGGAATATACCAAAAATAACAACCACTGCCCCAATCTAATGATAGTCCCTAGAAATAACTGCAGCTCCTGTTTCCCAAGTGCCATGTTTTGACTGCCTCCTCACCCTTTAGCAATAAACTATGTGTTTATGTGCTGATCAAGTACAGCAACCCATTTACTGATTAGCAACCTATCAGTGCTCACATAGAAAAAGACATGCTGACTAATGAGATGATCAACAAGAATTGAAAAGAAGAATTAGAGAGTTGATCCCATGAATACGTAGAAATTGATTTTAAAAAACATGAGGCATAATTGGAACCAGAGAAGTCATGATGGGTCTCGTTTACTATAAATTATAGGATGAAGTCCATCAGTGGCTGAAGTCCATCGGAAGACTACAGCAAGATAAAAATAGACTGTAGTTGTCATATTAGTAATGCAATATTGAGGATATACAAAATCTTTCCTGCTGCTGAGGCACTTAAAACTACTGTGAAAACAGTATCATCCTTAAACCATAGGTTCAGTAAGCTTTAGTATCATTGTAACTTCTCTTTTTTGAATTTTTTGAGAAAATGTTGGCCATTTAACCATATTATTCCCTTGAAACTAAATTACAAAAAAAGAAAAAAAAACCACAACGAAAAAAGTAGTTTTATAGTACCAAACAGTAGAGTGAGTTTGAGGATAGAGATATTGAAGTACATGTTGTATTTGGGGAAAAACAACTTACTAATGACCTTTGAGAGAGCAATTTCAGTAGAGAGGTAGGGAAAGAGGAAAGGTTGTAGGAGACAGAGTGAAGACATAAATGGATAATAAGAGCAGAGAGGAAATGGATTTAGAGCAATATAAATTAAGATAGGTTTTGAAGAAAAGGAATGAGGTTAGGTCAAAGAATAGCAGGGCACAGCTGAATCAAAAAAAGGTCCTTTTTTGTTGTTTTGCTTTGCTTTGAAGTGTTGCAAAAACTAGAGAATATTTCTAAGAAGCAGAGTAAGGTCAGTAGAGAAGATAACGAATCACAAACTCCTAGATAAAGGAGATCTTCTTATTTTTCAAGTATTTTCTAACAGTTGTAAAATTAAATGAAGTATTTGCCTTCATCTTTCTGCCCCTCCTCTCTTTTTTAATTCTATTAATACTATACATTCTCTAAAAAAGGAGAAATACCAAGAAATCAAATGGTTCAATTCCTCATTTTGAGTAATAAAAATATTCAGTAACTCATTGCCTAAATCATATAACTTGTTTGTATGTGGTTTGGGGTCCTCATGTTCTATTAAAGTTTTGTTATTTTTGCTTTCCCATTACTTGCGTCCCCAAATGGTTAAAAAATAAATCTTTTTATAATTTCTGGCATTATATCAAATACAAATCTGAGGTTGTATAGCAATATAAAAGTGCCAATAAATGTTAAGTTCTGAGAGTTCTATAAATGCTTTGTCCACAGTAGTCCATTGGCTACATAACTTAAAGAAATTATAATCTATATTCATTCTATTTAATTAGCTTTTTAATGTAAATGACTAGGAGAAGATTGACATGAATTTAAATGTAGTAACTTTGAATTTTGTTTTTTGTTTCTTTGTGCTTTTTTTTAACTAGAAAACAAGTTAAAATGAGTTCAGTAACTATGAAGAATGTGTCTTGCCTAAAGGAAGGAACAGATTAAGGAAGGAAAGACAGGGTGGTCACACTAACAGGGGTTAGAAATTTTACACTGAGGTTACTTACTTATTTATTTATTCCCATCTGGAAATAGTAATTCTATCGGTGGCAGTATTTCAAGAAAATGCCATGAAAAGTTTTGTATCACAAATAAATTGATAACAATGTGAAAAGGAAAATAATAGGTTCAATATGTACTGCGTATTAAGGGTCAGATCAAGCACTCACAATCAATTCTGAGATTGAAATGCATTATTTAGACAATTACAAAAGCAGGTTGGGCACCACATACATGTAAGTGTTAAATGTGATAGCAAGACAAAAAAGTATTTAAACTAAATGTAGTTTAAATATTAAAAAATATTAGTTGGAAAAATAATTCTGAACAAGTACATTAATATTTATTTTTAACTATTACTTTTAAGCTTATTCATTTCCAGGTATTATAAATTAGGAATTGTGCAAAGCACTGGTGATTCAAAGATGAACATGGCAGGATCCCTGTTTTCAAGATATTCTTAGATAACTGAATTATAGAAACCACATCTTAGCATATTGATGCATACTAACTCGTAATTTAAATTTAAAAATTCAGCAAAATATCACATTACCTATAAGCACTAAACACATTTACATCACAATATGTGTGTGTGTATATATATATATGTACATATATATATATATATGAAAATGTAGCCAACACATACAAATAATGTGCCTTTCATTTCTAAAATTAAGTACTCATGTTCTCTATCAATAGAAATTATGCCTGAGGGGGAGTGGGCTGAGCAAGATGGCCAAATAGAAACCTTCAGTGATCATCCCACTGTGCAAACACAAAATTCAACAATTATGCAGGTAAGAAAGCAGCTTCAGGAGAATCAAAACTCAGGTGAGTTATCACAGTACCTGATTTTAATACTATGCCAAGGAAAGAGCCACTGAAGAGGGAAGAAATGACAGTCTTGCATTACCTGTGCCACACTTTCCCCATCTCCAAACAGCACCATGCCAGCATATTTATTAGAAAGAATCTGTGTGCTTGGCAGAGGGAGAGTGAAGTTATTGTGGGACTTTGCATTGAAACACAGGGCCATCCTGTCATAGGGGAACACAGCATAGGGCAGAATTCTGCTAGTGCCCATGGAGAAAGCAGTTAGACCAGCCCAAACAGAGGGAAATCCTCTACCCCAATGGTAGAAACCTGAGTTCTGGCTAGCCCCACCACCAGCTGACAAAAAGAGGACTGGGATTCAGAATAAATTCATTAGACAGTCAGGCCACAAAGACTGTAATCCTTGGGCAAGTTCTGTGGCTGTGCTTATTTGGCACCAGTGGACTTGGGGTGCATGTGACCCTATGAGACACCAGTGGTGGTGGCCAAGCCAATGCCTCTGTCACTCCTCCCCCAACTCTAGACAGTGCAGATAAGGGAGAGTCTTATTCTACATGGGGAAAGGAAAGAAAAGAGATCAGAAGACTTTGTTTTGCAACTTGGGTACAAGTTCAGCCACAGTAAAATAAAGTATCGAGCAAACTCCTGAATCCTATGCTTTCAGGTCTTAGTTCCTGGATGGCATTATTAGACCCAACCTGGATCAGAACAAAATTCACTGGCCTGAAGGCAAGGACCCATTCCTGGCAGGATTCAACACTTAGTCACTAAAGAGCCCTCAGGCTTTAAATAAGCATCAGAGGTAGCCATGCAGCAGTGACCATGGGCTTTGGGAGAGACTGGGCTGGCTTTAGGTGTGACATGGCATAGTCCCAGCTATGGTGGCCATTAGGGAGTGCCCACTTCACTCCTCTTCCAACTCCAGCAGCCCAGCTCAGAGAGCAAGGGAAGAGATTTAGAGAATCTCTTTATCTGGCAATCCAGGGAATTAGCCTGTATCTTACTCAAGTCCACAAAGGTGATACCACCAAGAGTCTGCAAGAGTCACAGCCAGACTGGGTTTGGGCTACACTCAGTGATGATATAACTGTAGTGACCAAAGACTTAGATTAAAACACTCAATTCTCTTTGTATACCTGGAGAGCCTTCTCAAGAAAGAGAGGTTCAAATAAGCCCAGATTGTGAAGATTAGAATAAACAACTAAATCTTCAATGCCAAGACATTGACTAACATCTCCAAACCATCAAGAACATCCAGGAATACATGACCTACCAAACAAACTAAACAAGGCACGAGTGACCAATCCTGGACTGATGGAGACATGTGACTTTTCAGACAAAGAATTTAAAATAGTTGTTCTGAGGAAGCTCAATGAAATTGAAGAAAACACAGACAAGGAGTTCATAAGGCTATCAGAGAAATTTAAGAAGGATATGGCAATAAAAAAAAATCAAGCAGAAATTCTGGAGCTGAAAGTTTTAATTGCCAAACTGAAAAATGCATCACAGCCTGTCAACAGCAGAATTGATCAAGCAGAAGAAAGCATTAGTAAGGTCAAAGATAGGCTAGTTGAAGTCAGAAGAAAAAAGGTCAAAAGAGAAAAAATGAAAAGAAAGAATTAAGCATGACTAGAAGATCTAGAAAACAGCCTCAAAAGGGCAAATTTAAGAATTATTGGTCTTAAAGAGGAGATAGAGGGAAAGATTTGGGTAGAAAGTTTATTCGAATAAATAATAAGAAAGTACTTTCCAAACCTAGAGAAAGATACCAATATTCAGGTACAAGAAGGTCATAGAACACCAGACAGATTTTACCCAAATAAGACAACCTCAAAGTAACTAATAATCAAGCTCCCAAAGGACATGGATTGAAAGAAAAACATACTAAGGGACATGAATTAAAAGAAAAAGAATACTAAGGGAAGAAGAAAGAAGTAACATTAAAAAGAGCTTTAATAGCTCTGCAGCAGACTTCTCAGTGGAAACCTTACAGACCAGGAGAGAGTGTCATAACATTCCAAGTTCATAAGGAAAAAACACCTTAAACTACCTAGAAAATCACATCCTCCAAAAATATCCTTTGAATATGAGGAAGTAATAAAGACTTTCTAAGACAAACAAAAGCTGAGTAGTTTTATTAAAATCAGACCTGTCTTACAAGAAATGCTAAAAGGAATTCTTCAGTCTGAAAGAAAAGGATGTTAATGGACAATAAGAAATCATCTGAAGGTGTGCAACTCCCTGGTAACACCAAGTACACAAATACAGGGTACATTATTGCTGTGATTGTGGTGTACAAACCACTTATATCTTAAGTAGGAAGACTAAAAGACAAACCTATCAAAAATAAGAACTCCAACAACATTTTTATAAATGGAAATAGCAAAAAGTGGAGGAATGGAGGTCAAGTGTAGAGTTTCTTTAAGATTTCTCTTTACTTGTTTGTTTGTGTTTTGTAAGCAGAGTTAAGTTGTGATCTGTTTAAAATAATTTGTTTTAAAGTGTTTTTTGCAAGTTTCATTATAACCTCAAATCAAAAAACCTACAGCGGATACACAAAAAAATAAAAAACCTAAAACACACTACAAGAGAAAATAACTTTTACACAAAGGAAGAGAAGAGGAAGGAAAGAGAGGGCCACAAAACAACCAGAAATCAAATAACAACATGGCTGTAGCAAGTCCTTATCTGTCAATAATAATATTGAATGTAAATGGACTAAATTCTCCAACAAAAGGCATAGAGTGGCTGAACTGATGAACAAAAATAAGACCAAACTATATGCTGTCTACAAGAAACCCACTTTACCTGTGAAGACACACTGACTGAAAATAAAGGGGAGGAAAAAGATATGTATGGAAACCAAAAAAGAGGAGGAGGAGTTTTTAGGTCATTAAATATGAAGTGTCTGAGTTAGAATGAAAAATGTACTTTATTATACCTCGAACAAGCAGCAGTACAATTAATCAAAGTATGTGCCTAATCTACTGGCACAGGTTTGTCATCTTAATGGTAGCTTGTTTATGGCAGTAGTGAAAGAGCCCAGAGAGTGAGTGGTGATGAAATCATAAAAGGCATTTTCCACACCTTGTTGAGAATTGAATATTTTTCCTTGCAAGAAGTGGCCCTACACCTGGAAGAAGTGGTATTCAGTTGGTGCAAGGTCTGGTGGATGACAGAGTGTTTCCAAGTCCAGTTGCTATAGTTTGAGCAGCATTATTTGTGCAGCATGCAGTTGAGCCTTTTTTTTGCAAGAGGATTGGCCTGTCTCTATTAACCAATATTTCCTGCTTCATCACAAGCATCCTCATCATTTCATCAAATTGGTTGCAGTAGACATCTGCTGTAATGGATTAACCAGGTTTCATGAAGCTGTAGTGGATAATACCAGCTGATCACCAAACAGACACTATTAGCTTTTTTTGATGAATATTTGGTTTTGGACTGCGTTTTGCCACTTCATCTTTATCCAACCATTCTGCCAAATACTACGATTGTCAAAAAGAATCCATTTTTCATCACACATAACAATACGGTATAGAAATGGTTCATCTTTATGTTGTGACAGCAAAAAAAGGCAAGATTTGAGATGATTTCTCTTCTGATGCTTGTTTAATTCACGCACAACCCATCTTCTTTACCTTACCGATTTGTTTCAAATGGTCTAATATTGTTGGAATAGTAATGTCAAACCTTGCTGCTAATTCATGCATACGTTGAGATGGATTGACTTCCACTACAGCTTTCGGCTCATCATTATCCACCTTGGCCTCAGGTCACCAACATGGCTCATTTTCAAGATTAAAATCATCAGAATGGAACTTTTAAAACCATTGTTGTACTGTGAGATCATTAGACAACACTTCCCAAACACTTCATTGATATTTCTAACCGTGCTGCATTTGTTCCATGACAAAACACATATTTGATAATAACACACATTTTTTACTTATCCATGGTTTCACAAACATTGCTCTAAAAAATTTTGAAAGATAATCACAAGCCAAAACATGCATTTGAATGACTGAGTATGTAACTTCACAATAAAAACGGGAATTACCAAAGTGAAATGTCAGAGATATCAACTGTCAAACTCAATCATTAAGGAAATCAGACATTTCAAACTTAATAACCTAATATATTTCAATTAGATAAAATAGATTTTAAAACAAAAATTGTAAAAGAAGAAAAAGAAAGTCATTATATAACAATAAAGGGGTCAAAAATTCATCGAGATGACATAGCAATTCTAAATATATATGCACTTAATCCTGGAGCACACTGATATATAAGATAGATATTATCATATCTAAAGACAGAAATAATCCCCAATACAATAATAGTTGCAGATTTCAACACCCACTTTCAGCATTGGACAGATCATCCAGACAGAAACATTGAACTGAACTTAATCTGCACTATAAACCAAATGGACCTAATAGATGTTTATAGAATATTTCATCCAACAGCTGCAGAATAGACGTTCTGCTCCTCAGCTCATGGATCATTCTTCAGGATACATCATATGTTAAGCCACAAAACAAATCTTAAAAAATTCGAAAAAATTGAAAACATATCTAGTGTCTTTTCTGACCCCAATAAAATTAAACTAGAAATCAATAACAAGAGGAATATTAAAAATTATACAAACATGTGGAAATTAAACATATGCTCCTGAATGATGGGTGAGTTAATGAAGAGATTAAAAAGGGAATTAAAAAATTTCTTAAAGCAAATGGAAATTAGAACACAATATATCTAAACCTATTAGGTACAGTAAAAGCACTATTAAGAGGAAAGTTTATAGCAATAAGGGCCTACATAAAAAAAGTAAAAAAAGTAGAAAAACTTCAAATAAATAACCAAACAATGTATCTTAATGAACTAAACACACACACACACGCACACACACACACAAGCAAAACAAATGCAAAATTAGTAGAAAAGATAATAGATGTCAGAGAGGAAATAAATGAAATTGAAACAAAAAAATGCAGATCAATGAAATGAAAAGTTGGTTTTTTGAAAAGATAAATATAATAGACAAACCTTTCACAAGACTTAAAAAAAGAGAAAATTCCCAAATAACATCAAAGATGAAAAAGGAGACATTACAACTGATACTGAAGAAATTCAAAGGATCATTGCAGACTACTATGAGCAACTATATGCCAATAAACTAGAAAATACAGAACAAATGGATAAATTCCTGGACACATACAACCTATCAAGATTAAACAAGGAAGAAATCCAAAACCCGAGTAAACCAATATCAAGCAATTAGATAGAAAGAGTAACAAAAAACCTGCCATCAGAAACAAAACAAAGCAAAAAACAAAAAATAAAACTCAGGACTTTACAGCTTCACTGCCAAATTCTATCAAGCATACAAAGAAGAACTAATGCCAATCCTACTCAAACTACTCCAAATTCAGAGAGAAGGAAACACTCCCAAACTCATTCCATGAATCCTGTATCACCCTCATAACAAAACCAAAGAAACAACAAAAATAGAAAACTATAGTCCAATATCTCTGATGAACAGAGATGCTAAATCCTCATGAAAATGCTAGTAAACTGAATTCAATAGCAAATTAAAAAGATTATTCGCCATGATCAAATAAATGTGACTCATCTCATGGATGCAAGAACATTGCAATATATGCAAATCAATAAACAAGAAACATCATAACAACAGAATGAAGGACAAAAACCGTATGATCATTTCAATTGATGCTGAAAACACATGCAATAAAATTCAACATTCCTTCATGTTAAAAACTCTCAAAATATTTGATATAGAAGGAACCTACCTTAACACAATAAAAGCCATGTATGATAAACCATAGCTAGTATCATACCGAATGTGAAAAACTGAAAGGCTTTCCTCTAAGACAAGGAGGTACATTTTTTTCCACTGTTATTAATATTTAACATAATACTAGAAGTTTTAGCTACAGGAGTCAAATAAGAGAAAGACATAAAGGACATCCAAATTGGAAAAGAAATAAAGTATCTTTATTAGAGATGGTATGATCTTATATCCAGAAAAACCTAACACTTCACAGAAAAAACTATTAGAATTGATAAACAAATGCAGTAAAGTTGCAGAATACAAAATCAACACACAAAAATCAGTAGCATGTATATGTGTCATCAGCAAACAATCTGGAAAATAATCCAAGAATGTAATCCCACTTATAATAGCTACAAATAAGATAAAATACTTAAGAATAAACTTAACCAAAGAAGTGAAATATCTCTACAGTGAAAACTGTAAGACAGTAATCAAGGAAATTTAAAAGGAAACAACAATAACAAAAAAGTAAAGACATTTCATGCTCATTGATTGAAAAAATCAATATTGGTAAAATGTCCACACTCCCCAAAGCAATCTACAGATACAATGCAATCCCCATCAAAACACTAACGACATTTTTCAAAAATAGAAAAATATAATTCTAATATTTATATGGAACCACAAAAGACTCAGAACAGATAAAGCCATCCTGAGGGGGGGAAAAAAAAACTGGAGGAATGAGATTACCTGACTTCAAATCATACCACAGAGCTGTCTGTAGTAACCAAAACGGTTTGTTTGGTAGTGGCATAAAAACAGATACATAGACCAACAGAACAGAATGGAGAACACAGAAATAAATTCACTCATCTCTAGAGAACTTATCTTCAACAAATGTGCCAAGAACATACATTGGAGAAAGCACAGTCTCTTCAATAAATGATACTGGGAAAACTGGATATTCATTTGCGGAAGAATGAAACTAGATCCTTACCTCTCACCATATACAAAAAATCAAATCAATATAGATTAAAGACTTAAATCTAAGATCTGAAACTATGAAACTACTAAAAGAAAACATTGTGAAATGTTTCAGGACACTGGTCTGGGCAAGGATTTCTTGAGTAATATCCCCAAAGCACAGGCAACCAAAGCAAAATTGGACAAATGGGATCACATCAAGCTAAAAAGCTTAGAAACAAAGGAAACAATCAACATAGCTGAAGAGACAACACACAGAATGGGAAAAAATGTTTGGAAACTGCCCATTTGACAAGGGATTATTAACTAGAATTATTAACTAATAGGACATTTTTCAAACAACTTATTAGGAAAAAAATCAAATAATCCAATTAACAGGTGGGCAAAAGATCTGAATAGACATTTCTCAAAAAAAGACATACAGACGGCCAACAGGTATACAGAAAGAAAATGCTCAACATCATTAGTCATCAGGGAAATTAAAATGAAAACTACGCTAAAATATCTTACACCAGTTAAAATGGCTTTTATCCAAAAGACAGGCAATAATGAATCCTGGTGAGATGTGGGGAAAGGGGAATTCTCATGCACTGTAGGTGGGAATGTAAATTAATGCAACCACTTTGGAGAACAGTATGGAGGTTCCTGAAAAAACTAAAAATAGAACTGTCATATGAACCAGCAACCCCACTAGTGGGTGTATATCCAATGGGGAGGAAATCTGTGTATAGAAAAGATATCTGCCCTCCCATGTTAATTGCAGCACTATTCACAACATCCAAGATTTGTGATCAGCCTAAGTGTCCATCAATGGATGAATACATAAAGAAATTGTGGTACACATACACAATGAAATATAGCCATAAAAAGAATGAAATCCTGCCATTTGCAACAACACTGCTGGAACTGGAGAACATTATGTTAAGTGAAATAAGCCAAGCATAGAAAGAAAATTCTCACATGTTCTCATTCACATGTGAGAGCTAAATATTGAAAACAATCGATCTCATGGAGGCACGGAGTAGAATGATGGTTATCGGGGCCGGGGGGACAGTAGAAGGCAGGGGAAGATAAAGTGGTAATGGTTAATGGGTACAAAAATATTGTTAAATAGTTACACAGAATGAAGTATAATTGATAGCACAACAAAGTGACTATAGTCAACAATAAGTTAGGGTATACTTTAAAATAACTATAATAAAAGTGGAATTGGATTTTTCCTAGCACAAAGAAATAAGAAATGCTTGAGGTGATGGATAACCCAATTACTCTGATTTCAATAATACACACTGTATGCCTGTATCAAAACATCACATCTACCCTATAAATATATACAACTATTATGTGCCCATAATAATTAAAAATAAAATCTTTTAAAAATTCTGCCTGAGTGATTTTTTTATTTAAAATCGGAAGTGGCTTTACCCTTATGCCCTTATCTTCCATTTCTGTTATTGCAAAGATGCATTGTATGATAAAAACAACCTTGAATAATTTCCAAATTCTATTTTTAGAACATTTAAATTAATGAATAATCTCTGCTGTCTTTAGAATGGCTTCGAGTTAAATAGAGATAGATCTCTAGGTAAATCTATATATGACAGAAAGATGGATAGATAGATGGATAGATAGGTAGACAGATGAACAAATACAGTAGATTTATAAAGATTTTATTTTAACCTTTTATGTGAAATTTCTTATGAGTTAATAATTTGGATGAAATCTTATAGATTTACTACAGTTGACTGTTCTTTCAAAATTTTTAGTTTTCTCATTTTATATAATCTAGATCTGTTAGTTATAAAAAGGAGACTAAAAAATAATCTATACCACTTTAATTCATGTGTATTCTGTCTGCATGTCTGCTAGACACAGTCTTATTATCTGTGTGTGTTTATGTATAGAATGCATGTCATACAATAAAACTGTAAAAATACTTATTTTCTAAATTTGCTCATTTTCAAACTGATTGAATCTTAATGTGTTAGAGCAAAGCAAAATAATAAAGGAGGTCAGATTGGCTGAGTGTGGCATATTTCCTCTACTTTATCACTTGTTCTATCATTTAATGCTTCCTTTGCTCCCATATAAGACTTTCCAAATGTATAATTTGTTACATTACAGAGGAAAGTCATCTAATAAACATATTCACATTAAGATTATGGGAGTTATTGCATTCTTCA